>LTAE01010093.1:0-17410 GCA_001647135.1 Pontederia paniculata
TGCCTTCTCCCTATCTTGAATTCGTCTAGTCAATTGTCATAGCTATTCTTTTTCTAATTGTTCTTTTTAAGTTTCTGTTCTGAAAAATTAAACAACATTTATTAAACTGATTCTCCCAATTCACCTTAGAATCAATTAAGACAAAACAACAATCCTCGTGGGTTCGACATCCTTCTCATTTTCTGTATTACTTGTCGCGATCAGTATACTTGCTGGCTTTCTTTTGCACTGCTGGATTTTACACATCAACGAAGCTCGCCACTGACATCTCCGCGTGTGATCTTCGGCTTGGAGGTCGTCACTAATGTCTGCGCATGCGATCTTTGGCTTGAAGGTTGTCACTAATGACTGCGTGTGCGATCTTCGGCTTGGAGGTCTTTGACGATTGCTCACGTGAGCTCTAACACAGAGCTCTTAGCCGACCTCTGAGCATCTGAGCTCCGACACGAAGCTCTTTACGCGTGTATATGTGTGCAAGCTACGACGTGGAGCTCGTCATTGGCGTCTTCACGATTGAGATTCTATGCGAAGATCTTCGTCGGAGTCTCTATGTGCATGCTTCCATTTGTGAGCTCAACAGTGAGGGAAAATGTAATGAGTAGGATTACATATATAAAACATGGGATGAGAGGTCCAGTGCAGGAGCTTGAGCATGCAGAGCTCAGGAACGAAGCTCTTGTGCTCCCTCACCATAGAGCTCTTTGTTGGAGATCCTCTTGTTGGGGACAAACAACGACGTGCAGGAACAAAGGAGAGAGATGAAGTAAAAACCAACAAGGGAGGAGAAGTCTTACGTGAGAAAAAAACTGAAGGAGATAATATTATTGATTGGCCAACACTAAAATTTATAGCACAAAGAAGATTAGTTTAATCAGAAAACTAATTCTATCCTAAACTCAAAAGATAAAGTCCTAATCAAAACAAAAAAAACTAATCCAAACTAATCTAATCCAATCAGCTTAAGATAAGATAAAATAAGATAAGATGAGATAATATAAGATAAGATAAAATAAGATAAGATAAGAAATAAAATCTAATCTAATCTCTCTCAAATGTCAACATGTCAGGATTAGATCCTAACATACTCCTACCTAATCCTGACATTCTTTCAAATCCTTCATTCCAAGCAAGTAGTGCATTGTTGCCATCTTCATTGATGGTAGCGCTTTCGTAAGCACATCTGCTCGTTGTTCTTCCGTGCGCACAAGCTCAACTTAATTTTGACCCTTATCAACACAAGCTCGGATGAAGTAGAACTTTGTATCTATATGCTTGCTTCGACCATGGAAAATTGGATTCTTAATCAATGCAATAGCTGACTTGTTATCAACTAACAACTTCAATGGTCTCAATTCTTGCTTTGTTAATTCTCCCAATAAGCTCCTCAACCACACTGCTTGACATGTCGCCTTTGTAGCTGCCATGAATTCAGCTTCACAAGATAATAAGGCCATGGTCTTCTTCTTTTGGGATGCCCATGAGAAAAGGTTGTTGTTGATGTAGAAAGTCATGCCCCTAGTGCTTTTTCGATCATCCAACCAGTTAGATCACTATCATTGTAGCCCGCGATATGTTCTTCTTGAGCGCCTTTCTCATACACAATTCTATAGTGTATGGTTCCTTGTAAATACCTGAGTATTTGCTTCACGACCTTTTGATGCATCACGGTTGGTCTCTCCATGAAATGGCTAGCCACTCCAACTGCATATGAGAGATCAGGTCTGGTATGAAGCAAATAGCTCAGGCTACCGATGACACGCTGGTACTCAGTTTCATCCACGGATTCACCTTTTGGGTCCTTGCGTAACAGTTCCTTTGGTTCCATCGAAAACTTTGTTGCATTGCACTCTGCCATGCCAAACTTCTCCAAAATTTTCTTTGCATATTATGATTGCTTGAGAGTCATCCTGTTCTCCTCTTGAATCACCTCAATTCCTAGATAGAATGTGAGCAATCAAAGGTCACTCATCTCAAACTCTCTCATCATTTTTTGCTTGAACGTTGCGATTTCATCTGGATTCTGTCATGTTACAACAAGATAATCCACATACATGGCAACAATTATGCCATCAGATCCTTCACCTCTTGTGTGCACAGCTTGCTCTTGTGCACACCTGCTGAATCTGAGGTTCTTCAAACTTCTGTCGAGCTTGATATTTCATGCCCTTGGAGCTTGCTTGAGAACATACAATGACTTGCTCAGTTTGTACACAAGGTGCTCCTTGTTCTTTTGTACAAAACCTTCTGGTTGCGTCACACATACTTCTTCTTCAAGATCTCCATTAAGGAACACATACTTCACATCCAAATGGTGCACTTGCCATCCTCGATTTGCAGCAATCGCAAGGATGACTCAAACTGTATCAAGCCTAGCGACTGGTGCAAACACCGCATCAAAGTCTACACATGGTCGTTGAATATAGCCCTTTGCAACGAGCCTCACCTTGTGCTTGACTATCTTCCCTTCTAAGTTCTTCTCACCTTGTAAACCCACTTCAGCCCTATGGGTTTATGTCCCGCCGTAAACTCGATGAGAGTCCATGTTGCATTCTTCTCTATGGAGTCAATCTCTCTCTTCATCGCATCTTCTCAATCAGCTTTCCCAGCAGCTTCTTTATAACTTGATGGTTCCTCCAATTCGACCAGCAAAGCTTCGCCTTCTGCCTCTTCATTAGGGAGCTCAACTCTCTTTGAGTCTCTCATGATGGTTTCCATGTCTCTGTACCTGACATGGCTGTTGTACTGTCGCTGTTGGTGGAAGATGACGATGGGGTCGTCGTACCCATTTGAGAAGAAGATGAAAACTCGGCCCTTACTGGAGTTCCAGCTGACGTTGGAGATCCGACCATGGTTGATGAAGCCCCATCCATAGTTGATTGCGCCACTTCTTCTTCTCTAGCTGCAGTGCGCGCTCATGATCTTGTCATGGATCCCGACGATGGCTGACCAACCAGAAGTGCTACTACCTAAGACACATTACAAAAAACTTCCAACTCACCTGAACTTGAGGCAGTTGCTGTCGGAATTTGAAAGTTGTCTTGCTCCGGCTCAGGAATTGAACTCAGCTCCACTCCAATATCTGAAGTTCCGCCGCTGCCTTGGCTTGCGCTCCATGCAAACTCCTTGACATCTTCGAACTTCACGTCCCAGCTGGCATGTAGCTTCCCGAAATGAGGGTTATACAACCTATGGGCCTTGCAGCCTTCTTCTATGCCGAGGTACACCATGGCTTGACTCCAGTCATCAAGCTTCTTCAAATGTGGTACGATTATCTTCGTGTGAGCGGTGCATCCGAATACGCAGATGCCCAAGGTGTGGCTTCTTCCCGGTCCACATTTCATACAACGTACGATCACCTAAGGCCTTTGCCGGCAAGCGGTTCAAGAGATACACGACATGCCCCATGGCTTCTCCCCAGAACCTCCCAGGGACCTCCATACTCTTCACGAGTGATCTCTTCCTCTCCATCACGGTGTGATTTTTTCTTTCTACCACGCCATTCTGATGCAAAGTTATGGCGCGATCAGGTGTCTCTGGATCCCAGCCTCTTCGTACATCCTGGTGAACTCACTGGAGAGGAACTCGCCACCACGATCTGTCCTCACGGTCTTCACTCGGAATCCAGTGGAGTTCTCCACCTGTAGCTTCAATTTTCTGAAGGCCTGACAAGATTGATCCTTCGACTTGAGCACATAGACCCACATCCATCGAGAGTGATCATCAACTACAAGCATGAAATAATTGTTACCTCCAATAATCGATGGCGTGATGGGTCCACAGAGGTCGATATGCAGAAGTTCAAGCAACTCCTTTGCCCAGAATTCCATCGACGTTGGGAGTGGGTTTCTCTCCAGCTTGGAAGCAAACATCCTTGACAGAGACTATTCGGATGCTCGATGGCTGGCACACCGATAGTCATCATCTTCTTGGCCAGCAACTTCAGGGATTGGAAGTTGACATGCCCTAGCCGAGCATGCCAAAGCCATGCTTCATCTGAGATATTTGCTAGTAGACACACGGGCTCACTCGCCTCTAAGATCGTTTTGTACAGCCGATTTGAAGAACTCTTGATTCTCATGAGTAACTTGCCGTGGGAGTCATACACCAAAAGATTATCTTTCTCCATGATGATCTTACTCCCTCCTTCGGCTATCTGACCGCAATTGATGATGTTGTTGCAGAGGCTAGGGATGTAGTATACATCTGCAAGAAGGCGTTGCTCACCTCCCTTGAACTGGAGTAGCATAGAGCCTCTGCCTTTGATCACGGCCGTGGAGCCATCACCGAACCTTACATGCCCCCGGACAGTCTCATCTAGGTTATGGAACTTCCTCCATTGTCCCGACATATGGTTGCTCGCACCATTGTTGAAGTACCACACGTCGGAGGTCTTGTTCTCCTTGGCTTATGTTCGGAGATTAGGCTTCGACTTGTCTTCATTCAGCAACATGAGGTCTGGATTCTCAACTAATGTGGACATGAGCAAGGTTGTCTCCTCCACATTCACGTAGGAGAAATTCACTTCTTCGTCCTTTGACTTTGCCTTACACTCTAATGCATAGTGCCCCATCTTGTTGCAGTTGTAGCACTGGATGTGACTCTTGTCACGATTGCCTCTGCCCGCACCGTCTGAGTCGTCTCTGCCACACCAGCCACGGTCTCTGCCACGGCCACGTCCACCCTGGTTGTGATTTCCGCCTTCACCGCGAGCAGGAGCTTTGCCCTTCTTGTCCGATGATGCTTTTCTACCGTCGTTCTTCTTTTGTGCCTCCCACTGGGCTTGGGTCAGAAGGAGTTTCCCCGATTGATCACCACCTGGCGCATGTTTATATGCACGCTCCTCCCAAGTCTTCAAATGCCCGATTGCGTCTTCGAATGACATGGTATCGATATCGCAGAATTACTCGATACTCGCGATAACCAGGAAGAATTTGTTTGGTATGTTGTTGAGAAGTTTCTTTATCATCGTCGCATCATCTAAGGTTGAACCCAAGTTGATGAACCTTGCTGACATACCTGCCAGCTTTCCGGCGTAGTCGTCCAAGGTCTCTCCCTCCTTCATATGTAACATCTCAAAATCTCTTTTGGGATTCGAGAGACGTGCGGCTTTGACACGATCGGCTCCGACGAATCTCGTCTTGAGACTGCTCCAAAGATCCTTCGTCATCTTGTTCTTCGCTACCTACAGAAGAATATCTTCCGGAAGGGACTGAAGAAGACACGCCTGCGCCATCTTATCCTTCTTGACATCCACCACAACCCCTTTCGCCAGTACCACCGCTTCCCAAACTCCCTGGGCGTCCATCAAGGCTTCCATCTTGATCGCCCATGTAGTGTAATTGGTGGCTTTTGAGGGTAATGGAATGACATCCCACCTTCCTTCGCTGTTGTTGCACCGGTGGTGACGAACGACATGTTCTCGAGTCGGATATACTTGGGCATACACTCGAGTCGGACAAGAGCGACGTGCAGAAACAGAGGAGAGAGATGAAGTAAAAATCCACAGGGGAGGAGAAGTTTTACGTGAGAAAAAACTGAAGGAGATAATATTATTGATCGGCCAACACCAAAATTTATAGCACAAAGAAGATTAGTTTAATCTGAAAATTAATTCTATCCTAAACTCAAAAGATAAACTCCTAATCAAAACAAAAAAACCTAATCCAAACTAATCTAATCCAATCAACCTAAAATATGATAAGATAAGATAGGATAAGAAATGAAATTTTATATAATCTCTCTCAAACTTCAACATGTTAGTATTAGATCCTAACACCTCTTATAGAGATCCGCTATGAAGCCCTTCTCAAAGAAGTTTGGGCTCCTCGCCGGAGATTCTCATAGAACTTTGCACTGAAGCTACTCGTAAAAACTCGAGAACAACCCAAGAAATCCTCATCGGTGATGTCGCAATGCCACCGTGTAGCAAGTTTCGCTCCCACACGATGATCGATTTCAGCCTCCCGCCGTGACATGTTTCTCCCTCGTGTGTGTGCATCGCCCGCAAGAGAGATCTCAAGCTGCCTGGCAAGCTCTCTAGCATGCTTCGCTGGATGGCAAGATGCTTGATAACAGAAAGGAGAAGTTGTGAGAATAAGAGGAAGTCTTCTTATTTTTGGGTGAAACTATATATTTGATTCGTATCCGTCAGATTCCATTTTTCAAATCCAATGGTTGGTACAGGGTGCTGCATTTATGGAGCCAAAAATCTAGCAGCAGAAACATTTTACCCTTGCATTAACGAGGAGTCGAAGCTAATAGTGAAAGCAGTTGGATCAACAGTCTGTGTATGCGGGCTACTCAGGGTGTGATGGCCCAAGATCAATACTCCACTCCAACTATCATCCTTCTAGATTCTTTAGTGATTTCACCTAAGACCAATGAAAATCAACATTAGAAATATTTAAGACTGAGAAATTATCAACCTAAAAAATAAATATACAAACTAAAGAGATTAAAATAAATTAAGCTAACTAAGAAAAAGAAAACTAAATACTAAAAGAAATTATAAATATTCGATTGTCTCCCAGCGAGCTCCTTTATTTGTCGACGCCTCCATTATATTTCACATATGCAGACGACACGACACGAGAGTTGCTACTTCCCCAATATGGTTTCGAGCGCCTAATATTCTAGCTTTGGTTGCAGCACAACACTAATCGATGTCTTTAAAGTTGGCTAGCGATTGTGTGGTTATGTTCGACTTGGGCCTTTACTTCTTTTGGTCTTTGTAGTCCTAGATTGTAATGTTAGAAGTTTAAGATAGAGTAACATCTGGAGTTTATCATATTTTAACTATCGACGATGCGACTATAAATGAAATGATCATAATTTATTAATGAAGGTATTCTCCCCATTGTTAAATTAATAATTAGAAATAGTTGATTCAAATTGTAACGTCTTTGTAGTCCTAGCTTGTAACGTATCCTATCGTGGATTCAAATTGAACAGGATGTGGAATCTAAACTACAAAGAATGTGAAATCTCACATGTTCTGCAGGCTAGTAACTTGCAGGAAAACCTGATTCATGCAAACTTCTTGTTAAATTCAGATGTCCTCCACTATTTGTCTTGTTACCACGTTTGTAGTGCTTGATGGAATTAATTGTAAACGCTGTTCTCGCTCAAATTTGCATCTCTCCGACCTTTGGAATCACGTGTGTTATTTTCATACTGATTGCCAAACTAAAATGCTTAACATGTCCAGAATGAGAACGATCTAAAACGGGAAACAACAAGAGGAAAGAAGCACACTTCCACATCAAGAATCACAGATAAGCTTTTTTTTTTTCTTTAGGTTTTACAGGCCACTAATCCTTAATGAGGATTCACAGTATCGTCCTACCCCTGTAATTTAATGAGGACATCGATCACGGCCACAGTGTGAGATCTACACACCACACCGAGGACAGGAGCAGACGGCAGCAGCAGCAGCTTTAGCGAAGCGAGTCAGTCAGATCGTACCACAAATAATTACTACACTTGATCTGAACACCTGACACTTTTGTATGTATTATATCACAGTGCATGCTGCCCATCTCTCTCTCTCTCTCTCTCTCTCTCTCTCTCTCTCTCTCTCTNCCAGGAGCACCTTCGCCGCCGGTCGCGCCGCGGCCGGGTCACGCAACGCGGCCACCACTCCGATCATGACGGACGGCGGACACGGCGCCGCCGAAAACGATGGGTCCGGGGCGAGAGCTCGCTCCAAGAGGCGCAAAGCCGGGAGTCGCGCTCCGGAGGAAAACTGGAGCTCCGCAGCGTGGAATGCCTCCGTGGTCCCGACGGCGGAGGCTGGCACCGAGCCGCCTCCCGGAGTCCAGCGCTCGATTTCTGCAGCCGCCGCCGGCGGCTGGTGCGGGTGTGTGTGGTGGAGGGGGAATCTCCACTGGGTGAAGCTTTGGGAAGTGGACGAGGACGAAGAAGAGGAAGACGAGGTGGAAGGCGGCAGGCGGTCGGGTGCTGCATCTCCAGGAACTGCAGAGCTCGACGCCGCCGTCGCGGGCTGAGAAGATGCATGCGGTGGCGAAGCCGACGGAAGAGGCGAAGGAGGAGAAGCCGTCGTCGTATTCATCTTCGTCAGTTCCTTCGTCGTGGCAGACACCGCCGGAGGTGGGGAAGATGAGCAGCGAGGTGGTGTGGACGTGGGGCTGAGGGCGGATTGGGTGTAGTTGCGGAAGATGCCACAGGAGAACAGAGCCCGCGGCGGGGCCTTCAGCTTCGGAAGGGCACCCTGGTGATGGTGGCTCCGGCTCATGTCGCCGACGAACTTTCCCGGAGATGCTTCGGAGCAGCGGCGAAACCCCAACAAGAACCGGAAGGAATGGGAGAAGGGGCGTGGCCGAAGGAGCGGAGATGAGCTCAGTGCTACAAGCGTAGTAATAATGGAGATGGAGGGGGACGTACCTTTTAAGTGTGAGTCTACCATTCGGAGCCTTATTATATAGAGGAGTTAAATAGAGGCGGACAGAAAGAGTACACCACCCGTCCCATATGAGTAGGCGCTAAGATGGTAATGGTTCATTGGACCCACGTCATCCTGGGGTTGTGTACAGTTTTGGGCTTGGTATTTAGTGGTCCTTGGAGAAATCTAGTTAAGTGTTGGTTATGGGTCTTGGAAGGAATATAATAAACGACCGTTTGCTCACGTGGGGATGGATCTCGATCGCTTAGGTGGCGGTCGATGGTTGGCTTAGATTTGCTACGTGGCCACTTGCCATGTGATAACTTTTATAGTTTCTCTTTCGTCGTAATGAGTTCAATAAGAATAATAATATCGTTATATTAGTTTTTTTTAAGAAGAATTTAATCATATTATTGATATCTTATTTATTGGGGGCTAATGGGATAAGATCCTAACATATTTATTTCACTCATTTTTTTCAACGTGAGTGGTATAAAGAAAAAATAGCATGCCTTACTAAAACTAATGTAAGTAATATAATCTTTAAATTTTATCTTTATTAAAAAGTTTATTTTTTTCTCAACATTTGCATCACCTCAATGATAATGGTGCATTTTTACTTTTTAGATGAGATCATTCATGGAATAATTAGGGACTGTTCAGAAACGTCGTTAAATATTGTAATAAGATATTTTTTTGGTTTTTATTTCTACTTTGAAAAATAAATAGAATTTGATGCATGTTTGGATACTAATTTTAACATATAAAGAATCGTAGTTTTAAAGTCATAATGTTGAAATAAAAAATAAGTCTCACCTCAAAAATTTCTATTTCAGGAGGGAAGAAGAAAATAAAACTAGGACTGAAATTCTAAGAAAATGGGCTTCTCCTCGATATCCGATCTTTTTTTCTCAATATACGTAATACTTAATTTTTGTAGTCTATTAATATTAAACTTAAATAATATTCTAACATTTTTTTACTTAATTTGTAGTGATTTATAATTTTAGTGTTACAATCAAAAGCGGAGCCAAGGGGTGCAAGAGGGTGCACTAACACCCAGTGGACTCCTTTAAATAATATTTTAGTAGCTATATAATAAGTTTGGTGCAGATGGATAGATAGATAATTATAAAGATTATGAGAAGAGGTCATGGATTTAATTCCTTTCCATTCTCATTTTTGATATTTTTTTCTATACTTAGCTTAAATTTTCTATTTTTACTTTCTTATTATTTATTCTTTACTTTTACCCAAATATTATCTAATATACTCTTCCATAAAATAAAATTTACTTATATTATATTAATATTATTCATTCATTAACAATATTATATATATATATATTAAGATATACATTTCTCCTTATTAGTCTATAATTATATCATACTAATCTACTTATTGATTATATTACATATATCTTTTATTTTCTTATTATTTATTCTTTATCTTTACTCAAATATTAGCTTATATTATTTTATAAAATATCATTTATTTATATTATATTAACATTTATTTATTCATTAAAAGTATAATATATTACAAATTTTTACTTATTAGTCTATGACTATCTCATATAAATCATCATATAATTTTATCACATGCATATGAGAATATTGTCAAATTTTGTTATTTTGATATTTATATATTTTATTCAATTATATATTAGTGTTATAATATTATTTTCATATCTTTAATATTCTCACTTTTTTTCCTTTCTATTTTTTAATGTTTAAAATAAAAAGTAAATTTTATGTAAATCTCTTGAATTGCATTAATTCGTGCAAACAAAATATTAAAAAATATTAATATTCAAAATATTTTTTAATTATACAAATAATTATATGAGTAATTGTGCACCCTCTGGATAAGAGTTCCGCCTCTGCCACTGGTTACAATGACTTATGTATCAAGTAAGAATTCTTAATAAACTGTATATGGAATTTAAAATTCATCTATCAAGTAGTTATGACTTATGCAGTACACATGATAGATTACATAATATTTTAATCTTATTATTTAAGACGAATTGTAATATTTTACATTTGACACTTTTACATTAATTTATTGGCCCATGGTATCACAAGTGTCATACCATGGATTTATAAAATTCATGAAAAAAATTCTTGGGACACCCAAAATAAAAACAGTATTTTAGTTTTTCTTATAATATTTTATAATTTTACATGGTATTTCATATTATAACCAAGTATCTAGTTACTTTATAATATGATTAATTAAATTTGCTTCATTTCAAGTTTATCTAATCAACTTTCTTTTATTACCTCTCACCTCTTATTTCTCTCTTCACCCCGAAAAAAAACCTTTAGGAGTTGTTTGGCAAATAAAATGTCGAATAGGGTCTTCCTAGATAGTATAAGCCAAGCAAGAAATAATTCACGTGGTTAACATCAGTTTAGCATCACGAATGATGTTCAGTACTTGCTTTTTTTCACTTTAATCACTACAAAAAGCAACATTTTTTCGATGAAAATTTGGGAGGTTGAATATCCCTCTCAATTTAAATCTGAAAAATATATTAACTATAATTGATGAAAAATAAAATCACCCAATTTAAATTTAAGATAGACAAAATTTCAACTCCGGCAATTTGAAGTGGGTTTCAATACCGCTACAAAATGCAGTGATCTAGACAACCACTATAGTTTGCGGCGGCGAAGAACCACTGTAATCTGCGATGGTGTCTTATCGCAAACTGCGACTATTATTGAAAAATCATCATAGTTTGTAAGGGCAGGAAGACCGTCACAATTTGCGATGATAAATAACCGTCGAAATTGTGTCATGATTGGCGATTGTCAATTAGTTGTGTCATACGTGACTTGTACATTGTAACACGTGACTTGTACATTGTAGTCATGGGTGCACAGGAGGACATGGGTGATACTGAGTCATGGGTGCACGAGAGGACATGGGTGATACTGTTCATCTTCTGTTAAAGATTTTTCCACCGTAAAATTTTCATTATAGTTATTACCAACCCTCCTTCCCTCCCCCGACATTGCATTTTCAGCGAAATTTCTTCTCCTCATGTGACAAACTCCTCAATAATCTCCTTATCTTCCCTGCTCTTATGAGGCGTGTCAATCATATGTTCACAATTTTTTTTCTTAGTTATCAATTTATTTGTTTTAGATATAAATTTAATTTTGTTACATTTAATTCTTTGTTTTAGTTT
The DNA here is from genome assembly GCA_001647135.1 of Pontederia paniculata. Lineage (NCBI taxonomy): Eukaryota > Viridiplantae > Streptophyta > Magnoliopsida > Commelinales > Pontederiaceae > Pontederia > Pontederia paniculata. The sequence goes on from LTAE01010093.1 coordinate 11,601, forward strand.
CATGTCTTGCTTATCAATTCATATGTTTATATTCATTATGATATGTGATAATTATAAATTAATTTATAGTTTTAATACATAATTGATTGAATTAATTTATTGCAGACAAATGTTTCCTCGCACGAACTAATCCTTGTCATAGATGACTTGCACAAAAAAATTATAAATGAAGTTGAATCTTTTGTATTTTTTATTTGTTAATTGTCTCAACATATGTGAGAAGGAACAATTAGATGTCTATGTCTAAAATATTATTATATAAAATTTCAGACAACAAAAGCTATTAAAACCATCTATATAGAAATAGTTTTAAATTGAATTATCGGTTGGAGACCAAGAACCCATTTTCAATAGTAATAAAGAGTAACTTCATCAATTCTCACGAGAAGATTGTGTAGTTCATATATATCAAAACTTAGTTTATGATGCTGTTGTTGATGAAGAATCACCATATTCATAAGTAGAACAATTTTATGAATTACTGAATGCTTCAAGTCAACCTTTATGGCTTGGTTGTAAAACTGATGAATTATCATTAGTTGTTCTTATCTTAAGTCTCAAATATGATCATAATATATCAAATGTATTCTTCGACATCATTATGAAAATATTAAAGGAGATGAAATTGTTAGGCACACAAATTTCTTTTAATTATTATAAAACAAAAAGATTAGTTTCCAAACTTGATCTTGCATCAGTAAATATTGATTGTTAGTGTAAATGGATGCAATGCGAATTTTGTGATTCCGAGAGGTACGAATCTTCAAATATTACTGATATAAATAAATTTCCAATAAAAAATATGCATTATTTGCATCTTATTTCAAGACTTAAAATATTATATTTTTCTATGGATTCAACTTCACAAATGAAATGACATGTCAAGCATATTACTAAGGAAAGTGTTGTGACTCATCCATTTGATGATAATGCATGAAAATATTTTGATCGAATGCATCCTAATTTCTCATATGATCATAAAAATATAAGATATGGCTTGTGTATATAATTTTACTACGTATAACAATTATCGTCTCTTTATTCTTGTTGTTGTTCCATACATTTTGCCTCCAAAGTGATTTTTCTACCTATGAAATATTATATGGATGTAGGCCCGTAAGTGAATTAGTGCGTTCATATTGTATGCATGAATCAAAAGTGTTATTTTAAAGTATGAAGATATTTTTTGTGTTCAATTGTCATAAACAATTCTTTATTATGGAATACACTTATAGAAAAAAATAAAAATGCATTCAGGAAGCAAAAGATAATTCAAGATTCATTTTCACTAAGAATTTCTAAACGTGAATTAATTGATGTTATTAATTATCTTTTAAAGATCATAAAAATAACCAAGTTCGATTGGCACACCTGGTAAGCAAGAGTGTGTCTCAAGGATGAGGAGAGTTAATAGTCTCGGGTTTGATAAGTAGAGTCGCCAATTTGGCTAGAGGAATACCCCTTCTGCTCTTTACCTCGACTCCGAATTAATTAGGTGCTGGTAGCACTGGACACCGGGAGCCTCGAGCGGGTATAAAAAATAGATCATAAAAAAGCATGTCCTTATACATAATGGTTATGGTGTTACTTTTGATTGGACTAAGCAAAGCATATTTTAAAATTTATCATATTGGAATGATAACTTAATACGCAATAATTTGGATGTCATACACATCAAGAAAAATATTTTGAATCATATTGAACACCATTATGGATGTCAAGGGTAAGACAAAATATAATATTAAACAAAGAGTATTGGCGACGTCAAGAATTATACCTCACTAATTTACCAAATGGTAATATAGAGAAACTAGATGTAAATTATACTTTTATGAAAGAATAAAAGGCAATTGTTTATTAATGGGTGCAAGATTTAAAAGTTCTTGATAGTTATGCTTTAAACTTGGTTAAATGTATAGACATGAATCAATTGCGCTTATCCAAAATGCAAAGTTATTATGGTCATTTATTCATGAGAGTTTGCTTCAAATTACATTTTTATGGTTCCCATATAAGATATGTAAGCCTCATCTCAATTAAGTCAATTTTTAGTGACCTCTATTCGATAATCCTAAAGGAGGATAATATGATACAGTTGGAATAAACTATTCCAGTTGTTTTGTGTAAATTGAAAAGAATATTTCCACCAAATTTTTTCAATTTTATAGAGCACCAATTCATTTACATTATGAAGCTAAAGTAGGCGGAATAATTCATATGAATGTATCCATTTGAGACGTACCTTAATAAAATAAAATAAAAAGTAAAAAAATAGAACTCAAGTTGAAGGTTCAATATGCGAAGCGTACTTGACTTAAGAGATATACTATTACTATTTTGAGTTTCATGGCAAGTGTGCAAGGACAAAAGTTGGACGAAGTGATGACGTTGCGAAAGTGTGCCAACGACGAACAAACTTTGTCACTTTACAATCATTATGATTGAACTTACGATAAATTTAAACATGTTGTCTAAATGATTTGGTCCTAAAATCGGCAACAAATCATGTCCTTTTAAATTATGAAGAAGTACAATGCTTTATCAAGTGGGTGCATTAGATTAATTTTAATAAAAGTATGTTTTTAATAATTTAAATGCTAGGTACTATTTAATTTTAGTGCTTTTGTGCAATATTATAATATTCCTCAAGAACAAATACAAGAATGATTAGAGGACGACTTTATGTAGTGGTCTGAAGATTATGTAAGTATTTGAGACATTTAATTTTATTATTTGTGTTATTTTTATGTGTTCATTTAATAATAACATATTTTATTGTTAGGTTTACAATTATCATAATATGATGATTAATCACTACTTATATGATCTGGCATGGATGCTTAGTTGGCATATGACAACTTGACCAATTTATTTTTTAAAAGAATATAAGTTTCAAAAGGATAATTGGTCTTATGGAAAAAATAATCATAGCGGTGGTTTTATGTGTTAAAATATCAACTGATTGTGAGAATGAACATGATTACTATGGTATTTTGAAAGTTGTGATTGAATTGAAATATCCTAAAGGACTAGAAACTAAAGTGACATTGTTTGAATATGCATGGTTTGATCTAAAGAAGAATAGAGGGACAAGAATTCATAAAGACTATAAATTATTAAAATTTGTCATACTAGATGTTACGAAAGGTTTTGATCCTTTTATTATTTCTTCACTAGTGAAACAAGTTTATTATGTCAACTATTTCGAGAAGATGAAGGACAAAGTCCAGTTGTTGTTAGTATTAAAAATTAGAGTACGAAATCGAGTTGAAATTGAATGTGCTTTAGAAATTATATTTCAAAATGACTCGGTGACTTTCGTGAAGCATATTATGAACACTTAATTAATTTAAAATTTTCTTGATGATGATCAATTATTTGATGAGCTAGAAGATGTCAACCCCAACAAAGAAGATGAGATTGACATCATCGAAAAATATGACCTTATCGAGGAAGATGAATATAAAAATACATCATGTTCAACAAGTAAATATGAATCATGTTGTAACTCTGATAATGATGACTAATTATTATGTAATAAATTTGAATTTGATTTGTATTAAAGGATAAATTATGATTAAAAAATTGCATTTGTATTAGTTAGCAATGCATCTTCATGAAGTTAATGAGTTATCTAACATTTCATCTTCACTCGATGAAGTTCGTGAAGTTATTTCTCATCTGACCTTTTTGCTTTCTCGTGAGTGTCATATCATTGTTGTTATTTATTTGTTAAAAAACTTTACAATCATATTTATTGTGTCTAAATCAATTCTTTATTGTTTATAGGAGCTTTCAAATATTAAGAATTGATTCTCTAATTAGAATATCAATTGTCTCACTCTTTACATGAAGATGCAACAAAATTTCATTCATCCATATCTTTTAATAGTATGTTTGATGAGTTTAAAAACTAAATATTTCTACTATATATTTCCAACATTATACTATTCCTTTTTCAAATGTTCTCAACATTTGAAAGAGAATGAGAAAGGTAAAGAGAAAGCCGCACCATTTCCTGCCTCCTTCCAAGAATGAAACTACTCTTGGTTTTTTTTGGAAAGAAATATTCAATTTTATGGAGTATTTAAAGGTGTATCCAAACACCTTGTAGAATATTTTAACATAAAAAGTTAATTATTGTAAGACAAAATTTAAATCTTTGAAAAAGAATTACAAAACATCGGTCATAATATCGCAATTTAAATTGAAACTTAATATGTATCATGGATCTTTTTTTGGGTAAGAATATCATGCATATTTCTAAATAAATGAATCCAAAATTTTGATTTAATAAAAATAAACTAAGTTATTCTGTTATATGATCTCAAAATTCAAAATATTCAATCAAAATCCCTTGTCGAAAAATTTCAATCAAAACGTCATTTGAAGAGAATAACAATAATAGGTAAAAGCAAAATTTGAGCAACCTAATTCATATGATTGATAATACATGGATTTGGATAATCCATTTGCTAAATGAATGGTTTAAAACGATTAGTGGTTTTAGTACGACATGTACATCACCGGTAAGGTACATCACAAAACACATTAAAATTATTGAAAATTTAAAAAAGTATGACAAATATATTTAAGAGTGGAGTTTTAGTGCACATTTTAAACGTCTACTAGCTTATCTAATTTGAAATGTCAAACAATGGTATACCCTACAGATAAAACTGATTATATATATACATATATATATAACACAATTGATTTCAATATTAATAATTGAAATATAAGAAAATAATAAAATTTATTTAAATTAAAAATATTATTGCATCTAGAGTGCTTCGGAAAAAAAAGTTCAATATAATCCTTAACCCCCAACCCCAAAATGCACATCCATGCACTAGCATTTGATCCCTTTTATAGTACAAGGTGAAGGAGAGAAGAAGTCATGTGCATTATGACATGGATGTCATTTGGTCTCCCATGGTTAATGCATGACACTTGGTCATTGCATGTCATTTGATCTCCCATGATTAATGCATGACCCTTAATTTGGTTAATGGAATATAATATTCCTTGGAATCACAACATTCCATGGAATCATATTCCTACAAATCTAATATTGCCACGTTTGGTTCGAGGTCGGAATTAATTTAAAATAAATTTGCTTTTATAATTTATATGAAAATAGTGAACATTAGAGAAAAATATGAGAATATGTAAGAGAGAGTGAAAAAAGTGAGATATTAGAGGAGAAAATAAAAAAAATTAAGGAGAAAGAAAGTTATGATATTAAAGAAAGGATAAGTTAAAGATTATAGAAGAGAGAAAGTAAGTATATTAGAAAAAAAATTAAGGATAAAAAGTTATGAAATTGTTAATTTTGATGTGCTACCAACAATCCTAAAAGGTTAAGCCGATAGGAAGAGCAACATCTTTATATTTATATTCTTAACACTCCCACTCACGTGTGGGCCGCCGACAATTTTGGTCTAGCCCAAAGCCCAACACGTGGACAACTAAGGGAGGAAATTCATTTTTAATACGAGCAATGTCGAGGTTTGAACTCAAGACCTCTGGCTCTGATACCATGTTAATTTTGATGTGCTACCAACAATCCTAAAAGCTTAAGCCGATAGGAAGAGCAACATCTTTATATTTATATTCTTAACAGAAATTATATTATAGGAGAGAGAAAAAAATATATTCGAGGAGAGAAAAAAAACGATATTATAGGAGAGAGAAAATGATAAAATTAGAGGAAAATGAAAGTTATGAGATTAGATTATAGGAGAGAGAAAGTAAGGTATTACATGGGAGAGAGTGAGATATTAGATGAGAGAGAAAGTATGATATTA
>LTAE01010094.1:0-11226 GCA_001647135.1 Pontederia paniculata
TATATATATATATATTTATATATATATATATATATATATATTATGGCATGACTAATCAAGTATCATATATACTTTTATTTGCCCTAAGCAGCATAATCACATTACAAATTTCTCAAAATTAACTAAATCAGCTATTTAACTTGTTAATTATCATCAATTATCATTACTAGTCATTCTAATTATCACCTCTAAATAAAATCTACTATAGGCATAAAATGTGTTCATCACGATTCTATTACTAGAGGTCTTCAAGAGCATACTCATTGTTATGAAGGTGAACGTTCCATCAACTCATCTTCGCCAACTACACTAAACAGATCCGATGATGGTGTACAACTCTGACTGCATGATGTCTAGTGACGGATCAAGCACGAGTCGTTGTTACAACGTCATTTGATAATATTAGGATGAATGAAACACTGATTTTTGGCAATAACGTGTGATGCTCATCGAGTATGAAGGAATGTATCGTGCACTTGGATCATCCCTTCTAGCTCCGACTGATGATGACACGATCGAGCGCGAAAATGATGTTGTGATGACATTCGAATAAGATTAATAATACCAGTTAATCCAATCTAAGACCTGTGGTTTAAATAGCTCACCGTCAATCAACTCCTCAAAAGAACAATATGACACATCGAACCCCAATGAAGTGAGACGCTGCAACATCGAAACAATATCCCAAATCAACGCTCAAGTGGATCTAATTAGTTCACATGTGGAAATGTTGAAGAACTCTAGTGTAAAGTCGTTGAAATCTGTCGCACATGTTTGAGGGAAAGGTCCAGGCTCGAGCTATATCCTTTCTGTGAGGATAGCTGATGCCTACACTAATGCATGTGCCTTATCGAGCTTGTGTGCGTCACACACACTCTCCGTCGCGCATGGTAGGATCGACACCAGGAACATCATCATCGAACAGACCATGGCGATGGATGGACAAAGGAGATATAGAGTGAGGGGCGAGAAAGATATTATAACGGCGTCGGAGGAAAGAAGGGCGGTGTATATACTACTCCCGGGACATATATCGAGCATCCGACAATCGATCAAATATTATTATTATTTATTTACAAATTTTATCCTGCAAATGACAAACTCAACCAGTTAGTTCAACATATTTACAAGCCTACCACTAGGCTTTTCTATTTTTTTTTTTGTGCTAGGCTTACAATCATGGTAGTGATTGTGCTTCTTCGAGATCATCATATGTTTTGTTGTAACTTTTGACATGTTCCTCTTATCTTGGTTACCATTTAAAAGCTTTAGTTTTCTACATGTCTTCTTATTACATATATTCATAAAGGAAAATGAGTTAGTTTTCTGTATGTGTTCTTATTATATATATTCATAAATAATAATATAGTGATATTTTTAAGGTAGTAACGTCGAGATGGTCACTATGCTCCCACTCATCTCCCATTATCCGAAAGTATAGTTACCATTTATTAAAAACAATATGTTAAGAAGGTACTATTTTCGTAATTCTGGAAGACAAACATTCAAAATCGCTTAAATCATATGATGTGACAACATAGATAATTACACATTAACATAATATATTTTTTTGGAGACTGCATTAACATGACACTAAGTAAGATAGTGAAAGTGAGAGTACTAAGTTTTTCACTTACAATATCTCTATCAAATTTGCCTAAACATGCACATATGATGCACCACTCAACAAAAAATGCTACTGTGACAATCGTATGACCAAATGCCTTAGTCCTATTTGGAGTTTCATTATTGATTTTAACTTAGGTAAATGCATAAACATTTGGTTCCTAAGTTTCTTGAAATATATCACATTCATAATGTATAAATATTTATGCTTAAAAAACAATCATGGCATATATTACAAAATATGAATGTATTAGGCACACAAATAATAATCCAATTCAATTGCATATAATATTATTTGTCACATCATTTTAATTAACATAAGCATGATAATCAACATATAAATAATCATATTTTTCATTTGCATAAAATGAATATTATTGTTATATATGTTGGATAACCCAAAATATGTCACATAATTCTTATTACGCAAAAAACAAATAGTTTATAATATCATGCAGACTACGCTAATCAATTTAATTGCATAAACTTTGTGCATATCACAAAAATATGCAAGTCATTGTCATGTGAAAAATTTATTATACATGAAAACATGATTTGATAATATAATACATGTACACATATTTCTTTCCATAAAGAAATTAGTTTCTATAAAGTTCATATAACAAAATGAACAAATTCATGTGCATAATCATAATTTCACATGAAAACTTAGCTAAGCATGAGGCACTTATAACCTCATTTTACATGTTTATGTGAAATATTGTTTATTTATCATAAACATATATTTTACTGGACATATAACATGACATTTAACATAGTATGCATATAAAAATGTCGCTACAAAATGGGGATTTTTACGGTCAAATATTTGAGACGGTATGATGGAACCAACCTAATTGAGACAGTCTAGACCGCCTCAGCGGTCTCCAAATTTGAAGTCCGAAAAGTAAGCCCCTCTCTTCGACATTTTTTCTCTCTTCTCTCATCACTCTCATCACTCGACAGATCCCCTTCTCCTCACTCCACTCTCCGTCAATGGCACTCTCTGGCGACGGCGACAAGCCACAATAAACGGCCTCCCCTTAAGGCAAGATCTCCTCTCCCTATTCTCTGATCTTTTCTCCTCCTTCTCTGATACTGATCCGACATGGATCGACTGGATTCAAGCAGATCCACGGTGATCCGGCGGGCACATCCTGCTTCCATGCGTCGGAGCGTCCATGCTAGCATTTGCAGGTGCGCTTGCTGAAAATTTTTAAAATTTTTATTTACTCACTGCTTCGGGGAATTTTGTTTAATGATGTTTTAATTTTTATTTCAAAAAAATTAAGGATTTTTTTGCAGATCTATAACACAATTGATATCATTCAAAGAGCAAGTCATACAAATTTTACCCTTTTACATATTTAATATTTATTTCTTTAATTATTATCTCATTAGAAATTTAATTTATTGCATTGTCTTCATCGTGAAAGTTACTTATTTAGATTTATATTGCAAAAAAAAGTGTTTCCTCCTAAAAATTATTGTTGGATGTACAATAGGACTAATAGTAGTCGTAGAGGACTTATTGCAGAATTTTTAAATGGTCTTGAATATTTTATTAACTTTGTTTGTCAGTCGTCTCAGTTCTTACGTGAAGGAACAAGTAGATGTTCATATCTAAAATGTTATAGCACGAAATTTCAAACCATCAAAATTGTTAATCTGTATAAAAAGTTTTAAACCAAATTAATCAGGACCATCAACTACAACAAAAGATAGAGATCTTCAACATCAGTTGCAAGAGAATCAACAACGATTGTGAGAGAATCAACATAAATTGCAAACAGAAGGAGGAATCTGAAAAACAAATGCAACTGAGAATGAAAAAAAAAATTGAGAGAAGTCATCATAATCAACAGCAGCAATTCAAAGCGATGATGATAAACTATATGATGAATCACAATCATCAACAAGCCAACAAGGAGGAGGAAGAGGACGAGGATGATGACGATGAGGAGGTGTTGAATCTGGGATCTTGGTGATCACAAATTTGTGAGGGAATTTAGTCAATACTAATGAATTTGTTGAAATGATATTTGAAAGACAGGATTTTGATGTTCAGAAAATGATAGGTCAACCGAGTTTGAAGAACGAACGACCTATGCACAGAGAAGACATAAAGGAAAAATCCTATGTGTGCAGCGGTCGTCCAAAGGACGCTAAGTGGTCGACCGATGTGAAGAACAAAGTGTAAAGAAGTGAAGTAAAGTACTGAGCGGTCGACCAAAGGTGTTGAGTGGATGATCGAAGACAAAGTTGAATAGGAGAGGTCGCCCGGTGAAGTACAGTGGGCGACCGATGGTTCTACGTCAACAAAACAAAGGTTGGAGAACGGGCGGTCCAAGGAGTAGTTGACTCCCTGTGATGAGACTTAGCTGAAGAAATGATAGGGCTAAGGAAGGAACGATCACCCGAATATGAAGAACGGACGACCGTAGAGCTGACGGAAGAAGACAATAGTCGTCCAAGGGTTTCAGAGTGAAGACAGTGGACGACCGGGAGATTGTCGATGTTGAAGTGGACGTCCGAAGGCTTATGAGATGAAGCAGCGGACGACCAAAAGAATGGTAGAAGGAAGATCGATCGATCTAAGATGGAGTGCGGACGATCGGTGGATATCATACGAAGACAAAGGTTGTCCGAGGTCTTGGTGTGAAGACAAGTGGACGTCCAAAAGTTTGTTAAGTCTAAGGTGAACTGAAGAAAGGTCGACTGCAGGATTAGCGGATGATCGATGAGAAGACAGAGGTCGCCCGAGGACTAAAGAGACAAAGTAGCTGTCGGCCAGTCCATCTGACAGAAGGAATAATGGACGTCCAAGGAATCTGATGAGTTGTTAGAGGACGTCCGAAGAATGTCAGAAGAAAGAAAGGACGCCCGAGGATCTTAGTGGAAATGAGCGGGCGCACGAAGAATGTCAGGAGAAGATTTGGCGGACGTCCGAGGATCTCATTGGAAAATGAGTGGACGACCAAAGTACTGAGTGAAGATGTAGCAGACATCCGAGGATATTAGTGAAGAATGAGCAGACGTCTGAAGTACCAAGAGAAGAAGGAGTGTACGTTCGAAGGATTCAGGGAGAATCAGCGGACGACCACAGAGGTGTCAAAGGTGTTGGCACAAGTTAAGTCGATCGATCGAAGATGAAGTGCGGGCGACCGAAGGATTTTAATAGAGGTATTCAACTCAAGGGGTGGATGTCCGAGGGATTTGTGTTCAATCAGCGGGCGATCAGAGAAGAGTTGAAGATGGTACAAGTCAAGTCGGTCGATCGAAGATGAAGAGCAGACGATCGAAGGAGCTTGACAGTTGTTTTCAACTCAAAAGAAGACGTCCGAGAAGATTGGTGTGCAATCAGTGAACGACCAGAGATGAGTTGATGGTGGTACAAGATCAAGTCGGGCGACCGCAGGATTGAAGGAGACAGGTGACTTCACTCGAGAGTGGACGTCCGAGAAGATTGGTGTGCAATCAACGGATGACTAGAGATGAGTTGAAGCTGGTACAAGGTCAAGTCGGGCGACCGCAGATGAAGAGCGAACGACCGAAGGAGCTTGATAGATGACTTCACTCGAGAGTGGACGTTCGATAAGATTGGTGTGCAATCAACGGACGATCAGAGATGAGTTGGAGTTGGAACAAGTCAAGATCGATCGATCGAAGATGAAGCGCGGACAACCGAAGGAGTTTGACAAAAGTCTTCAATTGAAGAGTGGACGTCCGAGAAGATTGGTGTGCAATCAGCGGACGACTAGAGACAAGTTGAAGAAGTGAACTCAAGTCAAGATCAATCGGCCAAAGGTTTGGAGGATGACCGAAGGAGCTTAACTTATGAACAAAGGCTTCGGACTTTGAACTGCGGACGTCCGAGGGTGAACGATGGACGACCGGAGCACCAGATGATAATTCAAGAGAAGACTTCACCAGAGCAGCGGTTGGTCGAGGCAGGAGCAACGGGCGACCTAGGGGTAGGTGAAGGAGACTGTACTTGCATTAACGGCTAGTTTTCTGAGTGACAGATTAGGTTATTTGTGTAGAGTATATATTGTAATCCCAAGAGTCTCGGGAAGTAACTTTGGCAAAATTAGCTACCGAGAGCTTGAGTGAAAAAGCCTTAGTTCCTCCTTTTGAGAATTCGAGTGCCGAATCCAGGATAGAAGGAAGTGTGAGTTCAAGAGTGAACTTGTAAGAGGTTGTCTCCTTGTCCTCTGAGAAAGAAAGGACAAGTTGTAAGGGAGCATTTGCCCTTTGAAGGAGTTTAGTGATCTCCGGAGGTCTCAAGTTCGAGAAGACCAGAGCGGAGATGTAGGCCAGGAGTTCGTCCGAACCTTGTCGATAAACTATTATTTGTTTGTTTGTTTGTTCTGTTCTTCTTCTTTAGATTTGCATCTGTATGCTTCCGCTAATATAACTAATCATTTTAGAAACTATCGAAAAAGTTTAATACACCCCCCTCTTGGTGCCATCTAGATCTTACAGGAGGATGATAATTTGTGATGTATGTAATCAAATTTATGCAGCTAAGTTACTTCATTGTAATTTCTATTTTTTCAATGTCAATATCTTATAATAATTTTTTTTCTGCAGAGATGTGTTTGGTAAAACTATTCAATTGTTATTTACCTTATATTTTGCATCAAATCTTTGATGAACTTGTTAATATTTCTTTTATCGGGACTTGCCAAACATGATTTCAATGAGCAATGTGCAAACGAGGAGGAGGAGGAGGAGGAAGATGACGAGACAAACTTTATGTGTATATATAAACAAACGACAAAAAAAATTGTATAAAATTATGTGATGTTAATTATTTTTTATTCCTATGTGTGTGATTCTTATTTTGTCAAATTATATTATGTGTGTATTTCTGATGTTGTGATTTTAAAATTATATTCTTTAAATTTAGAGCAGTCTTAAAGTTGAGGCGGTCTCCATAGACTGCCTCAAATGACTTTGCAATTGCGATTTTTCCAACCGCTCACTTCCGCCCGTAAACCACCTCAAATGATACATGCATAGAATCATAATATACATAACTTAGATGTCATGTAATTTTTAGAAAAAAAGTATTTAATTTTTTTGTAACATAAGATAGCTGAATACCAATAATTAATTCATACATAATAACATGACATATTTTTAACACATCATACATAATGTTTAATTAACTAAAAAAACAAATTTCACGTGTCAATAATTAAGTGTCACATTTATGCACTTATTATAAAAGAAGACATGATAAGAAGAATTAAAACAAATAATTAATTCATTACACATAACATGCTTAAAATGATATGTGAATTTAAATAATATGCATAATCAAATAAAATGCATAAAGAGATGCATAAATTACACAATATTAAGAAGAAAAATAATTTTTTTGGATTCAAAATATATTTTTCTCATCTTACTATCATTTTCCTAGGTCTTTTGAGTTCTGGTTTTTCAAGGGTGCGTTTGGATAGAGAACCGGAGGTTCTCCGGGTTCTTTGATTTGATAGATTAATTTTAGTTGTGTTTGGATGAACTAAAAATGTAATTATTATAAATATGTTCTAAGGGTGTTTGGATAAAAAAGTGAGAATCGAAAATATAAAATATATTTTCAGTAAAAATAAAACTTATTTCAATTTAAAAATTATATTAAGTAATATAAAATTAATATCATAAAAGTACTATTTTCATAAAAATATATTTTATAAAATATACCGGTTAATACTATTATAAATAATATAAAATTAAACTCACAAAATTTTATTTTAATAATAATATTTTCATAAAAAAAGATTTTATTTAAATAATTAATAAATATAATAATAAAATAATTTATATTATAAATTAAACATAGGATAATAAACTATTTTCTTATAAAATAAATTTAATACAAAATTACAAATTATTTTAACTAGTGTTTAAATAAATGTCAAAAATAAAAAAAAATTGCAGCAACATGAGCTTGGGTAGGAACCGGGCGGTTCCTGCTTTTTGCTAAAAGTAGGAACCGCCGGATGAAACTCCGAGTCATGTAACCCGTAGTTTCATCCTCGGGTTTTATGTCTGATTCTTCAACCTATCGTATCGTTTAAAAAATTAAGATGAAATTCTGTCTCCGCTTCTAGCTCACAAACGCAGCCCAAAAGACAAATACAGCTCCACGACACTTTTTGCTAGCCAGCGCTTTTCATGCATATGCAGAAGTGGAATATGTAGTGCCCGTTTCGCACCTGGAAGTACGTCGCATGTAACCTCAAGCAATGACATGTACATAAGTGCCTTCCATCAGAAAAATATCAACTTGCAGATATAACCATGAACTTTGTGTGCAAGACAACATTATAGCCCAGCCATGCGCCTCAAAAGCACATGTGCATGTGTGCATGAGAATGTACGTTGCTCCCAAGCTTGCAAACGTTTGTCGTGACTATGCATGAATGCATGCATGGTTCGTGCATAAAAATAATGCAAGCTCTCAACGTCAAGGGATAGCTTCCATTTTAAATTCACATGGCGCAGTGCATGGCATTCTCAGGACATAACTTTCCTAAGTACAGTTATGTAATAAAAAAGATATGATGTACAGTTTTCAAGTGCAACACTGAGACATTTGTGTATGCAAGCATACAACTTCACATGTACTTGGGAAAATGGAAGAGGCCGGCACACCTGTCTTGCGAGTGTTGACAGAGTGAATCTGGCCAAAAAAAATTGCACGTACATTCACAGCAATATCGTGCACCAAGTTAATAAAATTAACAAACAAATATGCACGCTAGCAATGTTTTATAAGAAAATGGACGAATGTGGCATTTCATCAGCAGCATCTGACGACTCTTCATTTGATTGTTTAGCGACTCAAAATCGTATTGTCAATCCACTATAGCAATGTAAAAGGTTATCTCTCCATTATAGCAATAAGTAAAATTATCAATTTTGCTAATAGAAATTTTTTATTTTGGCAAAAAAAAAAAAAAGAGGATGAACTAAGACAGTAATCGTAATGCATAGCTATAGATTAGATCCTAGCCTTTGTTTTATTAAGCATTGACGTCTAGAAATAAATTAAGTGTTTCAAAATGTCGTTCTCTCTGATCCTGCGTAGCAGACGAAGGCTATGAAGGTGTGCACCTCAGTCAAACAAATTGGAGGCCCTGCTTGTTACATCAGCCCCACAAATGCCATTATGCCATGGCCTACAAATCTTATCGCCAAGGGGCACAATATATACATTCCCCAGGTTCCAATTCATCCAATAAGCCAATAGCCCACTTACCCTTCACACTTCATGTTGCTCTCATACCTTCTAATCATATATAGGCCAATACGTTGGGAATTGCCTGCAACCTCATCTCTCTCTATGTGTGCATGCTCATTGCTTAATTACTACCATCAGTCCTCGGCTAATGATCTTTTCGAATTGGGTAAATGTTGTTGTCGACACTGACATGCATATTGATACAAGATACGTTACATGCATCCAAAAAGGAAAAGATGAAAAGAGGGATTCTTGGGATCGAGGGTGACAAATTGAAGGAGAAAGCAATGCTGCATGGTCGAATTTGCTTGGGTCATAATTAATGAATAATAGACTAGAGGGGATGCCCCAACATGTTACTTGTCAACTGTGGGTTGTGTCATCAAACTCACACCCACCATTGGTCCCCGAAATACATCAACTACTTCTTTGGGGGAGCTATTGCTGCCTGATTAATGCTCTCTCTCTCTCTCTCTCTCTCTCTCTCTCTCTCTCTCTCTCTCTCTGCCTCTCTCTCTCCGCGTGTATGATGTTCACAATCTGTGTAGCATGTGTTGAAGTTGAACAAATGTTCTTAGAACTTGGACAATACTATCTAAATCATATTGTGGGACTATTCATGGATAAAGATTTCTTCTCACGATAAATGAGGTTATCTTTTAGTGCAGTACCATTGGTCCTCGTACCCATAGATAACATCAATCTTAATTGATAAACATCGACTGATTGCACCAGCAAAACCCAAAGGAATTGAAGCTTCTGTCATTTTCCGTTCTCCTCCCGCTTGCCTTCTCTTTTTTAAGCCAAGGACGAAGCTTTGCTCTTTTTCCTTAACTTTCTTCTAACTTGTCTTCTATTTTCAAGCAGCGTTATTTCCTCAAGTTGCTAATGCTTAAAGATGATATGGCGGCTTGATGAAAATATTCTCCTAAAAAATATTTTTCTCACTTTTCGTTAGTTCACAGTATTAAATAGGTTGGTCGACTATAAAATAAGTTCATGCTAACTGAAAAGCTAGTTCCAATTTTTGAAAAATGGATTTCACTTAGAAATTATTTTCCTCTCATATAGCCTTGTTCCTTTTTTATTCGTGAGATCATTTTTTCATACTTGAAAGTCATATATTAAACATAAGGAAAAAAAATCACTTTCAAGGACTTTGATAAGAATTTATTTTCATCAAAATAATTAGAGCCCAAGGGAATTAACCAACAAACTTCCATTGGAAGAGCTATCGAAGAAGGCAACAAAAGCAAATTGCTTACAAAATGATGTTGGGGTTAATCTTTTTTGCTCCATTGATCTTCCATTGACTTGCATTAAATTTTCAGACACCAAAGTTAAAAAGTGAGCTTTCTCATCTGTATGCACTTGTTTCTTAATTTATTACTAGTATCTAATTAGGCCCTACAAATCTCACATTTGTCTCCATGAAACCTACATTGACAAGATACTTTCAAATTTTTAAATGTTTTTTTAGTATACGAACGACTAATATAAATGCAGGATAAAAAAACCAGTAAATGCTAAAGGTAACATATTTTGACAAATACTGGTATCAGATATGTTGCACGATATGTAAGGCGCGCATTCATATGATGACTGACTGAGTGCTCCGAAGACAAACACTTTTAGGTAGCGTTTAAATGAAGAATCGGGGGTCCTTCGGACTCTTTGATTTAATAGATTAATTTTAATTGTGTTTGGATGAACTAAAACGTAATGATTAAAAGTTTCAAAAATGTTTGAATAAAAAGTAAGTAAGAACAAAAAAATATAAAATATATTTTTAATAAAGATAAAATTAATTTGAATTTAAAAATAATATTAAGTAATATGAAATTAATATCGTAAATTAAAATTTTCATAAAAATATATTTTATAAAATATATCAGTTAAAACTAATAAAAAATAATTACTAAATAACATAAAATTAATCTCACAAAATATTATTTTAACAATAAGATTTTCATAAAAAAAATTTTTGTTTAAATAATTATTAATTATACTAATAAAATAATTTATATTACAGACTAAACATAAGGTAATAAATTATTTTCTTATACAATAAATTTAAATAACATAAAATTATTCTCATGAATAATTTATGAAACTTATTTTAATTTCATATTAAATTAATAAAATGTTATCATAAAGATAATTAAAAAAATATTAGTTAAAAAAGGTTTGTAGTCGGTCCCAAGCCCGGATAAAGGAGGAGGGTTGTGTTAGGTCTCGACAACCAACGTAAAACCTCGTCGAATCTCATGAACATGGATCAACGAATATATTGCGCGAATGCTAGGTCGTTACCCGTAAGTAACGCACTGTATGGCTCGAGT
>LTAE01010095.1:0-17409 GCA_001647135.1 Pontederia paniculata
GATTGATTCGAAATGAATTTCTATATGAAGGTATAATGTATATAATGTAGATTTTAAAGTCAAATGATGTTTTATGATGACCCGTATGTATGATTATTGATGATTAATTATGATACAATTTTGGTTGCCTTACATACTGGGCTTCATAATTTATGAGGATACTTCTTTTTCCTTGCATTGGATCCTGCAGGTTGGTGATCTAAGATGTCATAATTACTGGTGGTGCATGCGACAACGGATGTTCGTGATGATGATGCTGGTTGCACATGATTAGTAGTCCTATGTCAAGTAGTCTCTAAATTATTTCCTTTATAAAAGATGTAATAGTTATTTCCGAGACAAATTATGTTATGTAAGATTTTCGCAATTATTTTATGTTATAAAAAGAGTTTTCAATTGTTATATGTATTCCGCATTTAGTTGACCAGTCTTAGTGTCAACCCAAAAGTCAAGAATAAGTATGAGGGGTTTGAGGACGTTACAAAGAAAGTATAGTATAAAAGTGCAATCTGACATAAGAGACTATAGTTTGCAATCCAGTATTTAAATATCTTCCTTCAAACATCTCCTTTACATAGTTCAGAAGTTAGCAAGGAAAATGCAAAAAACTTTTCTGTTAACTTAATAAGGAAGTACTTAATCAGCTATCATAATTTAGACAGCCGCCACTGCCTAAAACAAATTCCAATGACTTTCTTAAACATCATAATATAATAACAGCAAAAGTACATATCGCAATTAGTTCTTGTTCTAAAGCTCTCTTGAAGTGTTAGAGCTACTCGATGCCAATGAAAGTCTGAAACTGCATATCTGCTATGGGATGCCAGAAACAAAGCAGAAGCATCTGTTTCCTGAGAAAAATAAAAGGAAAACAGAAGGATCTTTTACTGAAGCATGTATTGTTTAGAAGAACGAATAACTTATATGAAAAAAATAATAGTCATGGTAAAACCATCATCGCAAACAAGAACTTGTGAGCAAATATTTTCCGTAAGATTTTTTTTAGAACAATTAATATCTAGAACTGCACCTAAAAGGTGACTAAATTTGTTGCTAAAGCTATCATTTTTTAATAGGGGAAGGATGAAATTTGTGCTAAAAAAATTGCTTAGTGTTCAATGTAACAGTGCAATTGTCTGAAACTAGCATAATAAAGCCAGAAACTCAAAACAATGTGACAGTTGGCACAAATAAATACACCTATTTTTTGTGGCACATACTAATACATTGATGGAGAGCCAAGTTGACAAGGTTAAGACTCAAGGAACAATCAGATAGATATAACATTTGTGCCCTGATTTTCTAAGGAGCCAGGAGATAAAGAGAAGAATGTCAACGAAAATAATGCTTGCTTTATGAAACTGGCACAAAGAATAGAGACTAAACAATATAGAGCAAGATAAATGTTATCTGAAGGCATCAAAGAAATATAATATGATAAAGATTATCTTACCATTTAAGAAGTCATGTTATGAAATTCTAAATAAATGTTGTGCCAACATCTCAGATACACCTGAAGCTGGAAGGCTCTTACAGCCTAGCAGCTCCTGCAGCTTTGAATCACAGATAATAGATCCATTGCCAGAATCCTACAAAACGACAGAAATTATTATGACGTCTAAATCACCAATCAACATGTCTTATATATACATAAACCTTAACACCCTCCAGATACCTAATCAAGTTAGAGAGAAAGAGACAAAATCATGCTAGTTGACCCCCGAAGAAAATCAAAGAAAACATGTCGGTTATCTAGGATCATGATTGCAGATATTCAATTTTGACATATGTTTTTCCTCACCTAGATACAAAATAAAATGGATTAGGCGCAGTAATATTGATTGTCATGAAAAACAAAAAAATATGCTTTTTAACATTTCATAGGAACTCGATAAGACTGTTATACATAAGTGATACTTCAAATACAAGTTCATCACGTCAAACATCCTAAGAAACTCACAAAGAATGATTTTGTAACTCCAAAATCATGGGACCAAACACAATATGACCTCATCCTTGTAACTAATGATGCGTTGGTAGATGCAGTTTGAAGGTTTTTTTTAAGGATACAGCTAGAGGTTACAACAGTACAGTTAGTCAATCAAGTATGTATATTCATTAGTTGCAAAAAGGTTAAGAGAAGGAAATATTAATATATTTGAAAAGGAGGAGAAGCTAATTTTGTAGGCTCCTGACATTAGCAAAAGCCTCTGCCATCAGAAAATGGTCATCAAATGTTCGTGGGAGGGAGGGAGGGAGGGAGAGAGAGAGAGAGAGAGAGAGAGAGAGAGCAAGGAAATGGCAAAAGTATATGTCAAGTCCTGAAAAAAAGACCACACTCTACACATAATTAAAAGAGCATAACCAATGGATAAAACTTACTTCAAGTTGGTTTGTCTTTATGTACTCCCATAGACGGTTGAGAGCCTCACTTTGGAGCATTTCTCTTTGTTCGCTCCTAAAGAATTTTGCTAATGCATCAGAAATTATCAGAGGTTTTCCGCTGACATCAAGTTCAGCTGAAGAAACATCTGTGAGCTTTAATTTTTTTGATTCTGGTTGCACTGGGTCTTCTGCAAGTATAAAAGGCACATGAAACGTCATGATGGTTACAATGATTCATATCATATCTCACATGAGATGATAAACATACTTGTTGGATCAAGCGTAATTATGTGCTTTGATAATAGCTTATTCATCTTGAACATGTCAGTACTGTCAGTCTCAAAAACCCGACGCAGTTCATCGTTGCAGATGATTTTCCTCCTGTTATTAGGGTCTTGGAGATTATTTGACCTAATATAATGCCAAAGTTGCTTGACAATCTGAAAAGAAAATGAGATTGGTTGGACGGAAAGAAGAAAAAAAAACATATAAACAAAATAGTTCATTACGAAACCTGAGTTCTTGGCATGGCTGCTTCACCAACAATAACCTGAAGCTCTGGCGAAACACCACAAACCTTATTTAAACCCCCCGGACCTCCTCTTCTTTTGGTCCCAGTAGGAGCACTGAAGTCAGATGAAAGTTAAGCAGTGAGTATTTTTTTAAAAGAAAGCAGTAAGTATTTAAAACACCAAAAGATGGTGTCTCCAAATCATTAACTTTATGACAATTGAATAGTACACTGTGGAATAAATCCTGAATCTCACCAAGTAGATCGGGCAGCATGACTAAAACTTACTAGGTTGCTTGAGGTCAAAACAACTGATGCGAAAACTAGGGAATTCACATTCAAAAAGTAAAGTCAATAAAGTTTGTCATGTCGATTTTAAAGCAAGATCTCATGGAGCCCACGGAAGCAAACGTGGAACCATACCAGCACCGAGTAGAAGATTTTTGCAGCAATTGTAATTGAAACCTCCACTATAAACTATAAGATCATTATCATAACGGTCTCTAAAGATGATATGTGAAAAAATATTTCCTGGGTTTCGTCAACCTACGTCAAATGCTTGAGAGACCACCTAGCATCCTTTGAGGGATAAGGTAAAGCTACATTCCGAAGCAAAACACAGAGGTAGAGAACTTGGACCCCATTCAGTTATTCCACATTTACTCAACAAGGAAATTAAGGAAAACAATGATAAAAATAACAAAGCTCGCATTAACACCATGATTCTTAATGTTTTTGCTTTGGCAGCAGCAGTTCTCCTTTAGACACCACCAACTTGTTCCTACCATAATCAGTCATTCTTTATGCTGCATCATTTCTGATTTTTGTTATCATCAGTTTAGTCATTGGATTTAAGTTAGTCATAAAGTGGTAAACTACCTGATTTCTTATTCCCGTCATTCAAACACTTACAAATGGCCTACTGTGTTACTAAATTCAATAAGGTATGCACCCTAAGAAAAACTCAATAAGGTAGGATAGTAATATTCTGCATCTTTATCCTTGTAATCACATTCATACATTAATTATCTATCAATGATTAGTCATAAACAAATATGGGGATACTTTTAGGGAAAAAAAAAAGAAAATTGAACTGCAGTGAGAAGCAAATGCATGGATGACAAATGCGCAGCATAAATAAAAAAGAACAACTACGAATCTTTACAATGGTTCTCTGCCACTAGAAGCGCTGTCATCGGTAGATTAGAATTTGGACCTTTTTTTTTACAGGTTTTAACTTTAAAGCAATAATACAAAGTTAAAAACAGCTGGCTGAAGTGAGTGAAAGACGAGAAATTTCTGGAATAAACAAGTAGAAGGAAAAAGGAGAAACTTGTCTATTCATGTACTCGGTTATATGTTGAGACTCTGAATCAAGTGCGTTGTAAGCAACAAAGGAGTCACCTTTCCTTGGCGGAAGCCCCGGAAACATGCCTGACGGTAGTAGCGTCCGGGAGCACATTCTGCGGCTGGTGGAGCTGTTGCTGTAAGTGGTAGGCAGCGACGACTGCAGCAGCAGGCAGTGGCAGTGGCGGAGGGTACCCATAAGAGAGCTCCGGGTGCGTCTGCTGCGGGTAGGCGGAAGGGGCAGCGTCAGCAGTGGTGGCAGTTGTTGCAGCGATGGGCGAGGGGGCGGGCGCCTGGGAATTGGACTGGTGGAGGTGGTGCTGCGAGAGTAGATAGGGATGGTTGTGGTAGGGGACGGCAGCAGTGGCGGGGGACGTCATAGTCGGCTGGGGGTGAGAAGGAGGAGGTGGTGGTTGTGGGGGCTGTGTGAGGAGATCGATCTGGTCGCGGATGAAGGCGGCCTTGTGGGAGAGGTCGACGCCGAGCTTAGCCTCGGCCTGGCGGACGACGCCGGAGAGGGAGGTCGCGGCGGCACAGGAGTCGGAGTGGCTGATGAGGGACTTGACGCAGCGAGCGATATCTTGGTCGGAAACCATGGCGACGACGGGGAGGGCACTGTCCAAGAGCAGGTTGGCCGGAAGAAGCACAAAGAGGAGGGAATTCCAAATTTTTGGGTCGACCTCTCCACTCCTTTTATTTCTCTCTCTCTCTCTCTCTCTCTCTCTCTCTCACACACACACAATCATAATTTTTTAGTTAATTTCTTATATCACTCATCAATAATAGATATTTTTGCAGATACGCTCTCTTTATCCTATATTTTTATTATTATTAATTTAATTTTAAAATTTATTATAAAATTATAATTTTTTTAGTTCAAAAACGCTGTATATATACATTTTTTCATAATATTAACTAAAAGTTTTGCTTCATGTGGATAAGAAAAAAGCACAACTGAAAAGAAAATGCAAAATATTTAGGAATCAAGAAAACAAATAAAAAATTTTAGGCAAAAATGTATAATGATATCTTGTGGTACATGTATAATATTTCTAATCTAATATATTATAATAAATGATTTGATTCGATTAATTTTGAGTGGATGCTCAGCTCCTACTAAAAAATAATATTGAGAGATGGAATATTTTTTTTATTATTATTTAATTAAAAATCGTTCGAAATAAAACTCAATTTGAGAAGATTAAAGACGGAATCTATTTCACGGAGTTAATGAGTGTGCATGCATTTTCGATATCATGCACGTATCACGTGGCCTTAGATATTTTCTCTTTTTTTCGATATATTTCTTTACTTAAAAGACAATGACTAAAATTAATTTTATAACATAATTTATCATACAAAATGATTATATCCATTACGAAGGATTAGTAATATTAAAAAAATATTAAAATTCTTTTAGCAATTAAATAAGATTATCTTTTATAGTTTAAACTATTTTGAGCATCATCAATGATTTTTTAAGTTGTATGTAACGAAATATATTGAAAAAAATGAAGAAATAATGCATAAAATAGTTTGACGCGTTGTGACATAAAAAATGCATGACACATTCATTTTTTTCACTTATTTGATATATGTTTAAGAAGGAGCGTTTCAAATAGCATTTAATACTTTGATTAATTTCCAAACAGTATGATTAGCAAATAAATTTCAAGGGGAGTAATTAGTTATTTCAAAATGTTTTAAAACGTGATTTCAAATATCCTTTCAGTTGATTTTTTCACTTCATTTCGTGTTCTTCAAATTATTGTCGGTCATTATTCTTGAATAATTATTCTATTTTATTTATGCTTAAAAGCTTTATTTCTAAAAGCAAAAAAAAATATGAGTAAGATTTCTAGTTATCCAAATGACAAAACAACACTCAAAGTAGGAAAGGAGGTATAAACACATCATATTTTATTTTCTTTTCTTCAACTTATTATATTAAAAATGTAGCATTTACAATCCAAAAATTTGGAAGAGCCGGTTTGACGACTCCAAGTATTTGTACTGCACTGCATTAATATATTACTAATTATTTGATAGTTATCAAATTGGGTAATAAACTAATAAGCCGAATACCTAAATAGTTTAACTACTATCATTTATATATTTTCTCAAGTTAGGGCCTATTTGGATGCCACCTAAGTTTAACGTATTAAGTTAATATATGGTAATATTTTTCGCCTGCAAATCATTTTACAAAGAAGTGTTTGACAATATCTTTTAATGAATGAGAAAAAAATATTTTCTTATGAAAAAATATAAATATATTATCTGGTATAACCTCTATTTCATCTTTGTTTTATTTGTGTCCTTTGCTACCACCACAGCATACTAACCGTTTTGTAGCCTAATGAAATTATGAAGTATTTGTCAAACATCATATACCTTATTTTTACGTTGGAAAACTTAGAGTGCGTTTGGTTTGATGTTGTTGATGATTGAAATTCCAATTATTGTAAATGCAAACCTCATGTTTGGTTTAATGTAAACATGACTACATCAAATAATTATAATTACTGCATAAAAAGTTATGCCGAAAATACAATTACATATAAATGCATTTACATAAAAAATTAAAAAATATAAAAATAAAAGATAATTTAACATTTCATTTATATTTTATTAATTAATTATTTATTAATATATGATAATATTTTATTCTAACTAAACTTACATCAAATTTTAAACTTCAACCAAATAATGTAAATCATTTTTCAAAATATCATTTACATCCATCTAAACTTAAGAAAAGTAATTCTTATAAATACAAATTATATAAGAATTTTCAATTACAACTATTTACATTCCGAAATTATAATTACGTTAAACTAAACTACCCCTTAATAATGCAGCTTTTTAAAAAGTGATTTACTCAGTTTCTCAAAATGTTAAAATAAATTACAAAATATCTAAACGAGCCCTTAGTTTAATTTTTTCACTACAAATCTTTCCCTGTGCGACTGTCAGACACGTCGATGATTGAAGAGAGGAGAAATGAAGATGGAGAGATCATCCAAGGTAATCTATTAGCCTTCTAAGTCGATCAAATTTACTTTTAAGCACTTTTTACTAAATATATGTATTTGGTAACTAATATTTTTTAAACCCACAACTTAACACAACTAATAACTAGGAAGATCGAGCTTATATATTTTTTTACTTATACATCATTTGGTCAAATTATATAACTAAATATTATACCTTAATTTTGTCTTAATATTTTTACCATATAATATTACTTAATTACGAAACATGTTTTTTAAATATAAAAATATCTTATCAACATTTTACTGCCAAACATACAATATTTATTATTATCAGTATTTTTATCCAAATACATAAATGCTTATCTTTTAAAATCATTTTCAGCACTTAAAAGTGTTTTTCGACACTATAACTTATTATCTATTTTCTAGCAGCTAAATTGAACGAGTCCTAAATATGCAATTTGGATTTTTTTTACAAACGGTAATTATCATAAATACAATGTACATTAAGTGAAGGGGTACGAGGTGGACATCCAAGCAAAAATTGGTACATTAAATTTGATATTGTTTATAACGAATGTATTATATATAGAGAAGTGATTGACAATTATTTTAATCATGTTATTCTTTCGTTGTTTGGTACACTAAATGTATTGGCATATAAAGCTAATTCAAATTACAAGTCACTAAGCTTGGTCATTGTTGTTGTAACAACCTACACATTTAGACTCTCTTAAGTCATGCTAATGGAAACTGTAATATTAGCTCTGGTATTAGAGTCCCCTTCATAAGTAAATTCGAGTTATGGTGTGCCGAATTCGAAGGTTGTTGAGTTGACTCGAGTGATCACCTTATGCCAAATTCATACGAGTTAAGAAAGTTAGATCTGCATGCTTTGATGTGTATATACACAAATATAAATCATCTAACAATCATTAGATCAGGAGTAGATATATTTAATAAGATTTTTTTTTCACCTCTGATGTATTATCACATATGTCTTATTTAACTTTTATATTAAAAAATGTCAATCACCCCCGTTAACTTGTATATTTTTCTTGTATTTCCGTCAACACTCATTTTTTTCATTTGTAAAATATCCCTCAAACGAATATTACCTATTATTTTTTGCAGATTCTCAATTATTATATTTAAGGTTTGTTTGTTTCAACACTCATCAAGGAAAAAGGAAAGATAATGAAAAAAGAAGAGAAAGTAGGAAAGAAAATGAAGATGAAAGAATTAACTTAACATATCTAAAATATCTAAAGATAAGAAAAAATAATTATAATTTTTTTAGAAGAATGTATCTTAATGCGTTTAAATAGTTAAGTATATATGATTAAAATTATAAATATATTTTAAATATTTTTTTCTCTTTTTACACTTTTAAATATGTATGTGCGAAGCAAGAATGTAGCGGGCATGAACCAGTTCATGTAATTCACATATCAGAATTGACTCATTTGTTTGTACTCCATGTGCATTTATATGACATAATTATTGTAACTACTAAAAGTGGCAATCTTCCTTTTTCAATATTACATTAATTAATCCCGTGCTTGTTTAGACAAAAAAATATTTTACAATTTTTTTTTGTTAACTTTACCATAAAATCATCATGATCATCGAGAAATATATTTCAGTTGAAGATGTTGTAGATGATAGTAATATAGTATGATACTCTTCTTTTTTAAGATAAAAAAAAATTTCTCCGCCCCAATGTTACATGTATACAAATATTTAATACTCAACTTTTTTGTTATAGAATAAAATGTCGCAAAATATTTTCTTCAAAAAAAAGTATTATTCAATTATTTTATCTATAATTTATCTACAGTGAAGCAAATACATCAAGTCTTACTATAACAAATGAATTAGGAAACAAGTCCCAAGTGGGAGTAACTTACATCACTAGAAAATAAAATTCTTGTGAGGCAGTATTTGAAGGCTAGCTGATCATTTGGAGGATACACAGTGGGTGTCGATGGGAGGAATATGCTTTGCACTCGTGAAGAAGCAAAGCCAAAAGATGAAGAAAGAGAAAGACCCATCATGATGAGTATGGGGGCGGCCAGAGAGAGAGAGAGAGAGAGAGAGAGAGAGAGAGAGAGAGAGAGAGAGAATTTAGCTTTTGTTGCCTTAACAAACAACAGTGCATGCCTCATGTCCAGCTCTAAAGCTCTGCCACCCTCCAAACTAACACATGGATGCCTCCATGAACGCAGATTGGTCTGAATTCGGTTCTCTTTTGATCAATAACCAAGTCCAAATTATATATATTGCTGTAAAGCTTGTACAAAGTTCAGCACAGGAGAGCTAGTAGAGTGAGGCCAACAGGGTGTTTACCTTGTACCGAAGCTTCAAAGATCGAAGCTTTCCTAATGAATAGTGCTTCCTCAGCTTCCTGATGGGTCTGCAAGGTGGTCTTGTCAGAAAAGTCTTCTCCTCCAAGAGCCGATCCACAACAACGGTAATTCCTGGAGTTGCAGCAACAACGTGAAACTGCTGGCATGCGGAATTCTCTTGAATCCTTATAGTTTTCTGTTTGAAAAATTGTGTTACGTACATGAACAGGATTCTGGAGCTGATCACAAGGGTAGGAGGATCAGTTCCATTAGATTCTACCTTTGCGGGGATGAAGTCGACGCGGCGCAGGACGCGGAAGATGCTGAGTTGGCATCTCGTATGCAGCCTGTGGCGACGGCATCCGGAAATGAAGAAGTAGCTCATCCAGTGCACAGCACAGAAGTCGAAGAAGAAACAAGGGCCGGAGAGGAGAACTCAACTGCAAAGAAGAAGAATCCTTGGGAAGAAGATGCAGCAGTTGTTATCCAGTCAGCATTCAGAGGATTTCTGGTTCATCACTGAACACTCATTACAACTTTTGAAGCATAATTACATGATACGTTTCGTACTTATTTATCATGCTGAACCAAACAACTCCTGATGAAAAGACCCTGAATTTCCTAAGCTTCATCTGGATTCTGGAAGATAAGATTTTTGTATTCACTCCGCTCATGTCATGTCAGGCCAGGCAGAAATATAAACATACAATTGAAAAGCTTGTTGACGAATGTGATCCAATTTGCTCCGAAAATTTGAGTACAGCAGTGGAGGTGGCATCAACTGATGTTGAAGTAGGAGATCCTGTTCCAAGTTATGGTGCTCCGGAGGAGAATGCCATGGTGCTACAAAGATTGCAGAGAAAAACTCGGCAGGTGCCCAGACCAAAGGTAAACAAACAGCCAAATGAGTTCTGTTCTGCCAGAATGCTTCTGCCGTAATATTTCAACAGCATGTCATTCATATAGCATCCGAAGTTAAAAAAATATTCTACTAATCTGGCAGCCAATAAGTTTTCATAGCTGATGTTAATATCCAATTTGTTTGTGTTGTCCTATAACATGAAAATTTGCAGCAACAATTAACTGAAATGCATGCCCAGTTCTTCAGGCAAGCAGAGTACTTTTTTTTTGTCAACCACTGCTGATGGAGGGACCTGCAGTTTATTTTCATCATTTGGATTTTTTTAGGGGTTCATCATTTAGATTATGATGTCTGGATTATTGCTTACTTGTCATATTTATGGCATAAAGTTGCATTATTAGAAGTCTCCATTGCAGGAAGTCTGGGATGATAGTACCCTCAGCAGTAGCATATCAAAAATGAGAATCCAAAGCAGACTCGAAGCATCAACCAGGCGTGAAAGAGCTCTGGCATACGCCTTCTCCCAACAGGTAACATTATGTTGATTCGGCTGCAAATGCATTAAATTGTTATATTACCTAAAACCAATCTTCCTGTTGAAAAAAACAGCTACGAACTTGCACCACCAGGAAAAGATCACCTCAGCGGGACTCCAGTGAACCAAATATGGGGTGGAACTGGCTTGAGAGATGGATGGCCGCCCGCCAGCCAGAACGTTTCTTCATCAAGGACAGTTTTCCCAGGCGTCCACATCCAATTCATGATGGTTCAAGACATGTGATCATCAAGAAAAAGTTTGACCTGGTACCCGAGGAAAAGGAGAGTTGTGGATCCAATGATGTATCTGTGAACTTTGACAACTATAGTTCCTCACCTTCACAGACACCTAGAAATGGTTCTGGACCAGCTTGTAGAAGCAGGCTGAAGGTCCTGAGGAGTGCACCAAGAACAAAAGCAATGCAAGGTTACCACTATCCTAGGCATTCAAGCAAGGTAAGCATGAGTTTAAATAATGTAATATATAGTCTATCTATAGACATTTTAACATGAAGTTGGGCAATATGAAGCATGATTATGTCTAGTTTATGCCAACTTCCACCCACTTCATTAAGCATGGTTCAAGGTTGATAAGTAAGAAAAACCTGTTCTTTGGTTGACTATTCTCCAGGTAAGCAAGAAAGAATCTGAGAAAGAAGTGGACAGAGATAGAAAGAGCAAGTTGCAAGGACCACCAAAGAGCATATATGAGATCAGGGCAAGAGATGCACTTGAAGCTCCATCAGATTACTAAACTGCTGCTGCAAATAGATTCATTGTTTTTTCTTGAGAGGTGCTGTGAATAGATTCAACTTGATGTATAGACAATTACATCTGTGGTTTTTCTTTTAGTTACCAATTGCTTAATTTCTTTTCATCACTGCATAAAAAGTATCAACAACAGATGATTATTTGAGTAAATCAACAATGGATATAATTTCCTTGTTCTTTTGTTTACCAGTCAAGATATTGCTGCTGTGTTTCAATGACCAAATACTCCAAGTATAATGTCCTTCTTATGATGTGCAATGAGACATATCATGCAAGAACAGGTCCTTAGAGAAAACTAGATGCCTGAATCACACTTACATATATCATCATTCTACATGTGCATTGATTGATAGTGAATAAGAATCTCTAACCTTCTAAATCCAGAAATGATGAGTTGGCAACAATGTTAGGCTTGTCTAGGAACAACACACAAGCAGCAAAGTTTTACAAATGTTTGTGAAGCTTTTACAATTACTAGACTTGCTCTTATGTACTTTAATCTTAATCAGGCAAGAACTTGGATCTGTAAGGCAGCTGTCAGATGTTACTTACATAAAAATCCTAAATTCACGATAAAAGACACCTATATAGCACAAGAATAATGATAAATGAACAAGATACAAGTAGAATATTATGGTATGCCACCTGTGTGATAGAGGTGAAATTTCGCCTATTGTGAAATCGCTGGAAATTCTGAATAACAGATATCAACTTGTAAACCAGAAATGGAATAAACCGAACAAAACTACCAACAAGTAACTCATATGAGAAAGAAATAGTTTCAAATTAGTAGTCTACATTTTGGTATGCAAACGAAACCTCACAACATGAAATACATATAGAGTAAAGACGAATATATTGTTGCATAAGGAATATTTGCACAGTGAAAATCCCTGGGGCTGCTTTCATGGACTATCACCGAACAAAAATTTGAATGGACATAATTTTTTGCAGATTATGATTTTGTTAAATAAAAGAATAAAAAACAGAAAAGTATCAGACACATGAATTGATAATGGCATGATTTGCAATTAGTAGACTATAAGCATGATGAAGATGAAACTTTCTAGGCACAGTTTGAGAGTTAGGGAAATAGTCAAAAGATGGAACAGAAAAATTGAGGAGAAGAAATGATAAAAGGAATTTAAGATATATTGCCTACAAATCTTGTACCGAAAAAGTTCACTCGTTCAAGCAAAAGGCCACTTGGCCAGTTCATACATAAAAAAATTATCTATAATTGATATACTATTGGTAATAATAGAAGAAGAATCAGGATTTCCTCACAACAATCTTTTTTTTCGGCAGATAATAATAGTAGTTTCC
Source organism: Pontederia paniculata (assembly GCA_001647135.1). Classification (NCBI taxonomy): domain Eukaryota; kingdom Viridiplantae; phylum Streptophyta; class Magnoliopsida; order Commelinales; family Pontederiaceae; genus Pontederia; species Pontederia paniculata. Next base: position 13,084 of record LTAE01010095.1, read on the forward strand.
CATCAACAATGTCAATCTCCTCAATCTTCTTTTCCTCAGTGTTAACCCTTTTGTTATTCAGATAAATACCACCTTTGTTTCAGAAGAAGTTGTGCTGCAGATTTGCTACTCAAGAATCTTGTAGAAACTAAAAGATCAATCAAAGAAGAATTTAACACTTGATCATATACCAAAGAGCATGAGGGAACATTTTCGGCAATTCCCTCAATCATTTCTGCATCCAACTGTGTTTCAGCCAGGGAGGCAAAGCTTCAGATTAGCCCTTCAGCGAGCCCCATCTCACCATGAACAAAATGGGTTACTCCTGCGAGCCTCTGCTGCAAACTATTGGAAACTTAACCAGGGTTCTTCGTGCCCTCTTCCAACTCCTGGATATCCTCCAGAGTCCAGACTAAGGAATGTCGGGATCTTTAAAGATCTCAGAACATCAACATGGGGCACCAAGAAGAAATACTTGTATGGAGACAACATGGATGGTGACAATCTTATTGCTCCACAACTTGGTTCCATCACTCTTCAGTAGAAGGAGAAATGTCAAGCCATAAGCACTGTCGATCTGCAATATCTTCCAAATCAGTTCGGTACCAGCAGTAATGTTTCCCCACTGATCACTTCCTCCAATCTGAACATTAACACCTTGGTTCTTAAACAGATACAGGAAATCATATCCCTGCTGCAGCTGATATGTAAACTCAGTATAACTCATTCCTTCCTCTGACATGAACCTCTTCTTGACACTCTCCTTTCCCATCATGGTGCCAACCAGAGCACACCTTCCCTTCCCACTTCCCTGAGGAAATCCAGAAGGGTAATGTCCTTCCACCAATCATAATTGTTCAGAATGTCAAAAAATCCAGCAGAATGGGGAAGCCAAATCCACGTTCTTAGCGGAATTCAACTGCAAGATGCCCCCTTTGTCATCACCCGCATGTAAAAGGTTCCTTCCTTTCACGCCCTTCACTGGGACTCAGAGTTCCATTATCCCTACATAAGATTTTGGAGATAAGTGTTTAATACCGGCGCTATTCTTCTCAAGTGTGGCAACCTCAAACTCCGGCCGTTCCAAGCTCTTGACCCATGGGTCTCCTACGCGCCAAGTAGCCCTGCCGATCAAGGCGACGGCCTTGTGCCCGCAGCGCTGGAACCAGGAGAGGACGATGATTGATCAACAAGGTGCAAGTTTTCTGCAGTTGGATCGAACCCACAGTAGACTTTAACGGAACTAAGAGTAGGATCGGCGCACGCCGACTTGAGGCTCTCGCTGGTGGTGGACTCCACGAGGCTCCGCTCCTGGAGGATGTCGACGACGTCGGGCGTGCGGGTAGAGGAATCGGTATCTGGAGTCGCTTGCTCGAGAACTTGCTCGGCGGACCGGAAGGAGCTCCGGCGAAGGAAGAGGGGGAGGCCGCGCCGGTGGTTGTGGCGGCGACCGTGGCGGCCATTGGAGCGAGGGCCGCAAAATACGTGGGCTTCTCTGCGGTCTCTCTGGCGTTGTTTAGGTTACGGAAATGAGAGTTGTGGTACTTGAAGTTAATTAGATTTTTCTATTTGTTTAGTTACTTTTTTTTAGTTGGACTTTGTTTTGTACCGAAATAAAAAAGTATCTGATTAAATTTTATAACTTGAATTCGAGATTATTAATTTTTAAAATATAATTTCACTAATTAATTATATTAAACAAATTTAATTTTTAATTAAACCTTTAGAACTCTGATTTATCGCAAATCCAAGATATTTGTTAATTTATTCCGATGTCAAGCCTATTTTATTATCTTGATGTGCAGAAGATTCCAATTCTTGACACTTTTTGTGCAGAAAATTTATCTCAAGCATAATTGTCACATTTTGTTTGAGAATTTCAAATCGTGAAATAAGAGTAAATCATTCTGAAAAGAAAAGAAAAAGAATAGATAAATTTATTATAATTAAATTCATTTACACAAAATTAAATAGACAAATTTAATTTATTGGGATGCACACCCAAAACCATCATATATGATTGCCTTCATCATCATATTGGCAAAGCCCAAAACCATACACACAGTAACAGTACTCCCCGAGTCTAAAACCATATTGGCGCCGAAGCCATTATTGCGAGCAGGATCCAGGTCGCGTAAGCTTTTGCGAGATGCTGATGAGCTGCAGAAGCTGCAGGCCCTGCGGCCATGGCTTGGTAGTATCGATCTCCTCCTGCTGCTGTTCTCTTCGATGCCTGCTCACCCTTGTCACCAAACATGGCCGCCGGCATCACCTCGACGTGCAGCTTGAGGCCGCTCCTGCACTTGTCCCCCTCCCCGCTCGCGAAGAAGCGCGAGCCCTCGCCTTCCAGGCTCACCTTGTCAAGGCCCGAGGAGTACATCCTGAGTGGCCTGCTCAGGTCGCAGGACTCGAACGCCTCTCTGCTCTCCAACTCCAAGATCCCTCCCCCGCCGCCGGAGTACGCGAACCCTGCATGCACATAAAGCATCCCTGTCAGAACAAAGAACAACTCAAGATAGACACGAGAGGATCCATCGATCTTTACGTACATAAGTTGTCTCCAGCCCTGAAGACCCTGTCGATGGCCCAAGCGGCCACGTCCGAAGAGACATCCCATCCTTGATCGTCGCCGACCACATGCTGTAACCCCTCTGCAGTCCCTCCTCTTCTTCCATCTCCAAGGGCCGGTGATGCTAACAAAGTTACTGCCACCAGAGCAGCAGCAACAGCAACAGCACTGGCATAATTGCCTCCGGAGAAGAAAGCCATGAGATGAAAGCAAATTGAGGAAAGACTTGTTGCAGTGTGGAGATTACATGAGATGGGTATTGGATTAGATCAAACTCGTATATAAGAAAAATGGATGAAGTGGTTGAAGAGCCTGATCCAACTGCATGCATGCATGCCTTGTTTCCTACTATTCTCAACTAACAGTCGTCTAGAAGGATGGCTTCTTTTTTGTATGCTAATTTGATGTGATCAAACCAACCATTAAAACAACTGCAAATAGCACGTACGTTGATAAAGAAGCACTAATGCTGTTTGTCGACAGCGTTGATCATAAAAAGGAACACAAGTGCACAGTTTACTTTTTTTCTGCTCATTCAACAACACAATTAACCAAAACAATGCATACAGTGATCTAGTTGGACGCAGAATTGTTTTGACAGTCACATTTGTTTAGAGAGTGGACTGATCATGATCAAACCAATTGTTGCAGGCAGCAGGAGAAGCTTGCTTGCTTGCACTACATGTGAATACAAGATCTCTAGTTCCATGTATGCACATCTCCAACACAAAGAAGGGAAGAATGGTAGGTGAAATTTCATTCCGTACTTCATTGATTCATACTTCACATGATAGCAACAGTACGCCACAATTCATGTGAGCTTCTCCATTATGAGTTGCAATTTTTTCCCCTTTCTTCCTTGACCTCAGTTGACTGGATGCTAGATAAATAATGCAGAGGAAGAGAGAAAAGATATTTTTCCATCATATAACGTATGAAGGGCATTGTCCTTGTACGAGGGATTCAAATCTCCTATCCGAATTAACAAAAGTGACAAAAGAGAAAAAAAAAGTTCTTTACCATAAAAATGGTTCTGGCATTGACTACCCAACTATCTTCAAAATCACATACAAAATGAGACTCTAAGCAACGCGCCTCTCACGTTTCATATCATTCAGAGGAACTCCAACCCAGAACCCTTTGTTCAAATTATCCCCTTGGGGGTGCAACAGTAAAGTTATTATTGTTATCCAACATTTTTTTCTGCTTCTGTTTTGTCCCGTACAATCAAAGACCGGTTGTACTATGGGATTGAGAATCTTGGCTCGTCCGAGGAAAGCCAAATCCAAAAGGCTGCATAACAGCAGGTTTGTGTGATCCAAATAATTTCTGCTTATACTCCAAAAGTTGTTCTTGCACAACTGTAAGAAATATCAAAGGTATAAATTGGTAAGTAAATAACTTGATGTTACAGTAAAGATTGTGTTAAACTAACTGGTCAATCTTTTTCTCAAGTGTGCAAATGTATCAACCAAGAAACAATTTCATGTTTGGTAGAAACTGTAACACCTGGGCCCAGTAACCCAAAAGCCCACAAAACCCAAACCCAATAAGAGAAGTAGTATTATAAATACCACCTAGGGATGCCACATATTTTATTTTCTGAAAAACCTGTGGCCGGCCCTAGGTAAGAGAGAGTTCTCCCTCCTCTCCTCTGTTCATGTTTTCTTCTTCTGTTTCTCATCCCCGGAATTTCTATTCGGCTTAGGAGAAGAAGATCCTCCATCTCAGCAGGAGAAGCGCCGCCCGAAAGAGTAGAACAAGTCCCGAAGAACCCG
>LTAE01010096.1:0-17408 GCA_001647135.1 Pontederia paniculata
CCTTATGCATTGCATTTTATATGACCTCCATCCTCCTTCAACTGGTCGACCGTTTATATCCTTAGGACGCCCGCTGCACACATATGATTCTTCAAGATGTGTAATACGTGTGCAGTGGTCGTCCATTCCTTTAGCTCAAGTCGACCGCTGTACTGAACTTGTCTATGTCCTGTTACAGAAATCAGCTCAAACAAGTTTATTAGTACAGATTGAGTTCACTTACAAATTTGTGATCATTCAAAATCAAACTTGGGATCCTAGATTCAACAAAATCATTTTTTGAAATATGCTTTACATCATTTTAAAAAACTTTATATTTTTGTATGAAATTATCCAAATTAACAAGGCCTTTAATATACATATTTTGACGAAATTAATTATAAAGTAGATTAAGATCAAAGATATTCACTACCTTTTTCTATATTTGTGTTAGAAAATTTATATAAACATTTGACATGATGAATCTTTATTTTGAAAAAAAGAGTTTGATATATGGTTCATGATTGTATCATAGTTTTGAGTTATGGTCCAATAGTAATATCTGCTAAAATAAAAAATAGAAAAAATAAAAAATTAAGTAAGGTGAAACCCACAACTCGCTCAAGTGCACTCCCATCCCAAGTCAATACAACTTACTATATATAAACCCCAAACCTTTATCATTATTCTAAAAGAAATTCATGGTGAAAGAGAAGACACATTGCTTTAACAAGAGGGCTTGATGCTCAGGAGAAGAGAGGGAAAAAAATATGGCATTAGTAGGTACATACAAGACCTTTAAATTGATCTCGAGTCAAGGTAGTTTATAAAGTTGCGATTACGAAATAAAATGTGCTAAGAATTTAAATTATGCTACTATATGGTTATTTTCCATGTTTGGACAACTTATGGATATGTTTTAAACATTTTTCAAACCATGTCATGATAAATGAAATCGAGGTCAATGTAGGCTAGTAAGTTGTTTATATAAATGTTCTTGTACTGTTAGCATGATCATATGTTGAAGTGACAAATTTCTTAATGGATTAATGGATACCGAAAATTTAGAAGAACCTTTAAATTTCATAGTGAATTTCATGACAATCGGCCAATCGACCTTCGAGGAGGTCCAAAAGACCATCAACGTAATGTTAAAGTGTCGTAGGGTATGACCGACCTACATATCGGACGAGGGTCGAAGGATGGGTCCGACCGACCAACAACTCTAATGAGCGCCGAGAGATGAGTCAATCAGATGAGGTTCGATCGATCTTCATGTCAAATGATTTTCAAGGGGTAAGTCGGTCAACCAACCTTATGGTAGGACTGATTGACCTCGTTGCTTTTATGTTATAGTATTGAATTAGTTAATTTAAGTCTATTGATTGCTCACCTAATAGAGAAATTGCATGCTCAATTATAATAGGTTAAAATATTAATACAATGATATGCTGGACATTGTACTAGATATTTGTCGGGATTGAGACATTGATGTTCCTGCATTAAATGTGAAGATTGGTGGATTGCTTCATGTGGAATCCACAAGAGCAAAAGATGTCTGATAGTTTAGTTAATCATCACGACCATCGAAGATTAACCAATGTCTCCAACAATTGTAGTTGACTTAAAGAAATATTTAGTATGAACACATTGATATTGATGTTAAGTATATTAGTAAGTCTAATATTATTGAGCATTCATATCTTTAATGAATTGACATTGAGATTTATAAAATCAAAGACTTAATCACCAGATTGTTATTATCCATTGATGCATAAAAGTTATGGGATGTCCTTGCTCATTGAAATTGTTATGACTTTAACATGATTCAATCATTGATGGTGGCATTATTCATGACGAAGATATCATGAATGTTAAATTAATTTTGCATGAATGTGGTGATTTATCTCTTGAATATCATATCAAATCATCAAAGTTGTGCTATCAAGCTTAATTAATTAATATATATGTTTGCACTGTCATAAATCATTATCTTAGAACAAAGCTACCTCAAAGTGTTGAGTTCCATAAGCCACCTCGAAGCATATCGAGCATGTTTTGCATGTTCCGAGGGAGTTACACCAGTAATCCATGATATTTGAAATGGTAGCATAATAATGTAATTCTATACAGAGCATTAGACTACGGTTTGGCACAAAAAGAACTACAAAATTAAGCATTCACTTCGTTCACTTTTGACAATATGAAAGAATGAGTCCATGTGCTAAAATAACAATATTTTCCAATGCGTACGAGAACTTTGCATAACAAATTTGCCTGTTTGCTTTTCTTTTAGGTAAGATGATTGAGTCTTTCACACCATACAATGACTTCAGCATAACTACCAGTTGAAATGTGTATAAGGATGATTACTTGTTTATGCAGTTTGCAGGATTTCATGTCTCAGTCAAGCGTTGAATCGAAATTGTAGCCAGCCTAGTTCGTACTTCTCCACCAGCGACTGCTGTGTCAATCTGCTGTTCGTCTTCGCCCTGTCTTTTAGATCAGAAAGATTAAGGTAAATTGCCTTTTCATAATAAACATCCCTTGAAAGCCTTTCTCAAGGCAGCTTCGTCCAAATTCCTTCCAATGAATACCAGCCTGTTGATCCTCTTTTCATCAGGTCCCCATGGTTTTGCAGGGCACCCATCCAGCATTGAGTGCACCCCCTAAAAATAATGGAAAGGAATACTTGTGAAATCATGAGCCAGAGAAATTAAGCAAAACATGCTATGTGGCAGGGTAACATTGGACTGGAAGATGCAAGTCTACAGGCTGACGTACCTGTAGAACATAACGCCCGGTAGACTCATTAACAGAGATAACACCCTTCATCCTGTATAAATCATCACCCCTCTCATCAACTAATCTCTCAAGCCAATCATTGACCTGAAGTCAGTAAATGACAATTAAGTAAACCTAAAATTTTAAAGATATTTCCAACAAAAAGCAGAATATATATCACTACTGAAGTGCAATATCTGAACATATTTGTCATACAAGCGGCAAGTGAAAACAGAACTTGTTAGGAACGAATGAGTAGGACACCATAATATCCAGTCCTTACCTCATCAAGATCCAAGGTCCCCTCAGAAACTATGCTGACACTTGTCACAGCAGAGTCGTGCACATGATCATGATGATGTCCCTTATGGTGATCTAACACAAGAATTAGCAAAAAACTACTTAGGCCCCATTAACAAAAAGTGATTTCTATGCAATTAACTAAATAACATTTGTAGCAATCAACAACCATTGTTTATACACTTTTTTTAGAGGAAAACGGATGTTAATCATCCAAAAACATTTATTTCATTGTAAAGAGCCTGTTACAGATTTTTATTACAAAAAGATAGATGAGTTGTCACGTTGATGCCCAATCTTTGAGTAAAGAGAGAGCATGACTGAGGATGTTTTCCATGTAGCAGCCCTCGGACTGGAAAACCACTATTCCGTTGGAGTTAGACTACCCACTTAGTTCCGGAATCCAAAAATGTTTAACAAAAGCATTCCTCGCATTATCATACTCATAGAAATGAACTTGACAAGCAATGTAAGAAAATCCTTTGTACAGTAAGTGCATCATAATAAGCAATTGCCAAACAAGATCCAGTTCAGGACAAATAGGTGATCAGCAACTTTCTGTTTTGAATCAACAAACCTGGCTGATGTAAAATAACCTAGCTTACAAGCCTTATTTCTTGGGCCATTGGTATTTAGTTATGGGCCTTTAGCATGAACCCTTTAGTTTAGGCTTTTACATTTGTTTTCCTTTTATTTATGTTTCCTTGTTATTTGGAATGCTAAGTCTTTGGAACTCTATAAATCCTGTGATAGTTGCGGGAAAACTTGGACTTGTTTAATAAATATTTGATTTACTTTGTTTCTGCTAAAGTGGATAACTTCGTTAAAGTTTTGGGGTAGGTTAACTTAATAGATATTCATCACTAACATTCAGATATGAACCAAGATTGTCAAAATCGCGAGTTAACTCGTAAAATGGGACGATTTTATGATGTTACCCAGGGAAAACGTGTTGAGTAGTCAGTAAACTCATTTTTGATCCAGCATGCAATAGACTCGCGTGCTAGCTTGTAGAATTGCTTGATACTGCGTGTAGCCATGTCCAGCATAATTTGTATATTTTTACCTTTAATCAATTGGGTAGATGTAATGCTTTAATTATTTCCTCAAGTCTTTCACGAGCAGAAAGACTACACCGCTATTCCCTGATCCTCGCTGATTGCCGCCACCATTCGCAGGTTTCCTCTCCTCTCCCTCCCTTTCCCGCTCTCACTCTCTTCCTCCTCTCTCCCGTCCATTGCCTGCTCCTTGCTGATTGCCACCATTCGCATCTATTGCTGTTGCTGCCACCATTCGCAGGTTTCCTCTCCCTCCCTTTCCTGCTCTCACTCTCTTCCTCCTCACTCCCGTCCTTCCTTCTTCTGCTCGTACACAGTAGAGGAAGAGGACAAGCATCCTCTTCTGTTCATCTGCTCACGAGCAGAGAGGAAGAGGACGAGCAGAAAGACTCCACGCTCAGGAAGTCCTCTTCTGCTCGAGTAGATGAGGAGTCTTATCCTGCTCGAGGAGAAAAGGACTTGTCCTTCTGCTCAGGATGTTCTGTTATGCTCACAAGAGCAGTCCTTTGGTCCTCACTCCCCACATGCATAAATAATTTTGTCTCTGCCGTGTTTTTTTTTTCAATTTTCACATGCTCACCCTTCTGGCCGAGAAATGCCTGTTTTTAGATGTATATATTGCTAATTCGATATCAATTATGCAGTTTAATTAGATTCTATATTATTAACTATATCTATATTTCATGAATGATATGCAATTGTTGTTATATGTATTAAACAGAATTTATGTCTTCTACTGCTGCAATAGAAGTTCACTGTACTGGAATTTTCAAGCTTTCTCCAAGTGTTACATGTCTTTCTTTTGTTTGAAATATAAGCTCTTCAAGAGAAAAAAAAAAAACAGAAAGAAAGAACATACTTGATAATTCATAATAATTAGCTTTATATGGTATTCAGAAAGTTACCATGACAATCTCCAGAGTGATGACATGAATCATGGTTCTGTTCCACCTTAATGTCAGATTCAATTCTGCAAAAACATGAAGAATCAAATGACATGAGAAAAGTGAAATAATTGACAAGCTGATGACAAACATATGTCATGTCATGATCACATAGGAACTTTTAGGCACATATCAGATACATTTAGATGCAATACATGCCTGTCTAAATCATATCCACCAATTCCAAGAACAAAATCCATATCCACAAGTCCAAATTTAGCTTGTTTAATTTGAGCCATCCCATTTATATGCTGCAAAAGGTACACACGACAATAATATATTAGCAGCATTACAAAGTTGGTTCCAACTTTGTTTATAAGTACCTCTAAAAGACCTTTGTTCTTTTTAAGGCACAAGAAAGACCTTTGTTTCTAATAAGTAAATCCCTACCTTGATTTTCTTAGTCAGTGCATCAATTTCAGCCTCATTCACCAAATCAATCTGCCAAACCGATGCTAAAAGAAGTTAAAGAACAAACTTATTTAAACTAAGTAATGTAGGAGCAACCATATACTTACCTTGTTTAATATTATACGGTCTGCATATGCCACTTGTTCTACTGCCTCATTGACCACCCACCTTGGTTTTACTTCATTCAGGTGCTGCATAGCATGCTTACAATCCACCAAAGTGACAACTCCATCAAGCTTCACATGCTGTGCAACCAATTCATCCGCAGAGAAAGTTTCTATGACAGGAGATGGTTTTGCAAGACCTATAAAGACAAAATTAACAAACACTTAAGTTTCGACTGAACAGCTACCAACTGTGTCAGAAGTTTTCTTCCAAAAGAATAGTGCTATATTGTAAAGAGACAACAAACTAGAAAGTATTATAGCAATATGTTCAACAGGGATGTATCTTAAAGATGAGGCAATTAGTTGACTAAAACAAGGGAATTAGCTTTACCTTTGCAAGGAATGTTTGTCAAGCTAAAATTCCATAGCATAGTAAAATAACGTAAAAAATGACATTGAGGGCATCCAATAATTTTCTTTTCATTTTATAACATTTTTTCTTGAAAGAACAGAGCATCAAATAATTAAAATGCTGATTGAATCAGAAAAGCAATCTCTTACCTGTGGTTTCTATCACTATGTGATCAAACTTGTCCCTCTTTTCCTTGGCCAACTTAAGGAGCATTTTAACTAAGTCTCCTCTCACCGTGCAACACAGGCAACCATTGTTAACCATAACAATGTCCTCAGAAACAGAAGAATGACTGGCGACCAGTGAACTATCTATATCCACCTCCCCAAACTGACAAGATAAAAATTCAAAAGAAAAAAGATACTACTTAAACCACATGAATTCATCTATCTCACTAAATAGTACTAATCCGGCATGCTTCACAGTCATGAAATCCGATAGAGACACATTAAGCAGCCCTGCAGGAACAGAAAAGACGCACAGTAACTTCAATACCTCGTTCTCAATGACTGCAATTCTTTTCCCATGTTGCAAGGTCAAAATGTGGTTCAGCAAAGTTGTCTGCACGAGAAAGAATACAAAGAAATAAATAACTGCAAAAAAAAAAAGCAGACAATTGCTCTTGGTAACCATCTTTTGCTCTCTCTCTCTCTCTCTCTCTCTCTCTCTCTCTCTCTCTCAAAAAAGAAAAAAATACAAATAAATGGAAAAAATTGCAGGATGGTTAATAACTCGCTTCATCAGGTCATCAGATAAAAATTGTATCTTGGGGAGTTTGATCCAATTTGTATTATATGATAAAGCAGGAAATTGAGACGACTATATGTTGAAACCAAAGGAAAAAAAAGGACCTTCCCGGAGCCGAGGAAGCCGGTGATGACGGTGGCGGGGACCCTTGTGTCTAGGCCGAGCGCGGATGAGACGCCAGCCTCGGTGGTCATGGTCCTGACGGAGTGCGGCGGATGGATACGCCGGGCACGGTAGGGGCTGAGGCCGTCGGAGACGATGGTTTGCAGGTCTCTGAGGCATTGGGAAGCCATGGATTGCTGCTGCTGTCGCTGTAGAGGAGGGAGCAGGGACTTGGATGCTCTCGAGAAGAGCAACCTCGCGGCCATGGCGAACACCGGAGCGCAAAATAGAGCAAAGCGGAGAAGACGACGGAGGCAAATGGAGAGGGCAAGCGACTTGAGGCGGACTTCTTAAACCCTTTCAAGTAGAAAGGGTCTTCACGAGTCGGGTGAACTCGATTCGAACTCAGACTCGAACCGGCTCAATCAATTTTGATCGGATCGTATATCATTTTTGACATCTCGATCAATCCGACTCGTCCAAAATCGAATTTGATTAGATCGGATCGTCGAGTTACTCAACCATTTTTTTTCTTTTTTCATTTTTGTATTCATTTTTAATTTAACATTTTAGTATTTAATATGAATCTTAGTAATCATTTTAAAACATAAAATAAGTTTTCTTAATATTTTATTATGATATACTTTAAATTTTAAATTAAATTTAATCTTTAAACTAAATTAAAATTAGTTTAATTTTAAGAAAAAATAAAAAAATTCTCATCGGGTCGGTCGAGTTTACTCGGGTTGAAATTTTTTAACTCATATGCGATCTGACCAAAGTCAGGTCTTGGTCGGGTCCGACCCAACCAGAAAATCGAATCGACCTAATTCAGTTTAAGTGTGATCGGATTTGAACACCCCTTAGTTTCAAGGCCACTTTTGCTCAGGTTGAGTTCGGATTCGGGGTTGAAGTTTGAGTTGAGTCAATCGCAAAAGTTGAGTGTATCGTTCAAACTTTTTTTAGTCTCTTATTTTTTTTATTTCGTCTATTTTCTTTAAATATGATTTTGATTTATCTTGCACACTTTCTCAATTTTTATTGAGTTTTGTAAAAAAACATATTAAAAGAAATGAATAAATTTTAGACCATTAACTACAATTTGATCTTTTAGTCTTTGTTTGAGAACTAACTAATGGAGGGGTGATATGAGATGGTGGAGTATAGGGTGTGGTGGCGGAGTGTGATGAAGTGTGGTGGATTATTATTAAACTCATGTTTTGGATAAAATTTTATGGTGGTGGATGGGTTAAACTAAATCATGATATGTTTGAATAATTTAAATAAAAATCAGTTATACCCTTTATATATTACTATTTATGATTCTTAATAAATATGATATTATTATATATTAATTTGATTTATTATAATATTTATATATTTATCATTATTTATATCTCTTTATATGTTTTTTCTCTTATCTTTAGTATTATTTTCTCTCAATGTATTTTGTTTCTTTCACAATATGTTATTTTTTTTATTTTTTTAAAATAAAGATAAAAAAGATTGAAGATGATAGATAAATATAAAAAGAGTGAAAAATTTAATATTATCATTACATAAAGAAAAAATATTGTTCAAATGACAATACTTTAAGATGCTAAAGTAAAAATGATTATAAAAATATTTGTTTATCTCAAATTTAATAAAAAGTAACTAATTTGAAAAAAAATATTATGATGATATTCAATATGACAAAAAAATTAGTCTGAAAAAAATAAATGTGAATGAATAAAAAATAGACAAATGTAAGAAAATAAGATAGAAAAAAAGCTAAAGCATAAATGAGCTCAAGTCAAATATTTTTTTATCATAAATCAAAATAATATAAGAAAGAATATTTTAAAAAAAATATGACATAATTTTAGAAAGTTATATGAATAGTTTTGTCTAAAAAAATTCATTTTCCTAATTTCACTAATTTAGTGGAATAAAATATTTAGGGTTTGGAATTTAACTAATATCATCCACCCACCCTACTTCCTTTAATACATCAATTCAAATAAGGCTTTAAATTTCATTAGCTTTGACGGTCGGTTAATCGATTATTAATTAATTTTTTTAATAACAATAGTTTTAGAAAAAAAGAAGAAGGGCCCGACCACCCGTCTCTCCCCTAAAAGAGGCATGTTATTTTTTTATTTTTTATTAATTATTTGAATGATGTATAATCACACTGATTTAGTAAAACTAATATATTTGATAATAAAGATGACCAAGATGTACGATCATGTAAAAATAAATAAATAAATGGTGATAGAAATATAATTATTATAATTCAAAATTTAATAAAAAATTTCTTAAGTTTTGTGTTTGGTAACTAAAACAAATTGATCCTGAATTGACCAAACATTAAAAAAAATATATGATTTTTTTATGGCCAAGATGTAAAATTATTATTACTCGTGTAATTTTAAAGTATGTGTTGGGAACAAGGGCGTGGTGCAGTGGCTCACCCCTCGACTTGAGCACCGAGAGGTCTCCAGCTCGAATCCCACCGTGGGACTTATGTGCCTCTTTATTTTCAGTATTTCCTTTCAATGTATTAGGCCATAGGCCTCCCTTTGTAATCGAAAAAAAAAAGTATGTGTTATTTAATATTAAAATAAAATAAAATAAAAACGCCGACTCTGTTAAACGCGAGTTCTTCCTTTTCGCGAGTTTTCTGCCCTACAGACCTAACGAATCGATTGGGCGCGTCGCCGGAGACCGGAGGGATGGGCGACGGCCGCAGCAGCGGAGGCCCCAACCGGCCGGCGTGGCTTCTCCAGTACGACCTAATCGGGAAGATCGGGGAAGGGACGTATGGGCTCGTGTTCCTTGCTCGCCCCAAGCATCAGCGCAAGTGCTGCATCGCCATTAAGAAGTTTAAGCAGTCCAAGGAGGGCGACGGAGTCTCCCCCACCGCCATCCGAGAGATCATGGTGGGTAACGTCGATTCCTTTCCCTAATCATCTTACATGCCGAACGATGTTGCTGTCTACTTCTGCAATTGCTCAAGAACTGATTAAATTCGCTCATAGTTGCCAAATTACTTGTATTTTGGCCTCGTCTGCTTTAACTTTATTGCTGAAGTTTTTTTTTTTTTGAGAAGATGTTACATAAATCTTAAAAGCTGATTATAGAATTAGGTGGAGACCAATAACATAAGTTGGATTAAGCAAGTAAGAGTAGCTGGGACTGCGAATTGCCATCAGATTAGTTAGTTCTGGTAAGATTGGTGAGATTTAAGCTTGATGTGTGAAGTAAGACCAGCATTGGAGATTTGGCACATTTTGCTCATGTGTGAGGAAATGATTCGGGTTCTGTAACTTTAAGCATCAGTCGACTGGAGACAATCTGATATTGGATAAAAGGGTCATCTTGGTTTAGTTTGCTTTGACTTATTAGATATTCTCCTCCAGCTATATTTTACGGTAATTCCGCACAAATTATCCTCTATGGTAGTTTTGCACAAAGTACAAACAAATATGAAGGTTCACAATTGGATTGCCTGGGGCAGCTAGTGGAATGAGTTTCCTTTCTGTTATCAAAATTTTTAGTGCCATAGAATTCACTAAATAATGGAGTTGACTTTTGGAAATTGACGACCTTCAACAAATTATTTGTTATTTTGAAATTTATTTTAAAATCATGACTTAGTAGTACACTTCATGAACTAAGGAGTCTACCATGCTGACAAAGTCATATGTCAAAATTGTGAACAGAAAATCAATTGCAGAATATGTAAGATGATATCATCTGCTATCTATACTAGATTCTGTCACTTGTAGAGGTATTTTATCGTTTACCAGTAATGTTGATTACTTTTGCAGTTATTACGAGAAATTTCTCATGAGAATGTCGTCAAATTAGTGAATGTTCACATCAATCACGCAGACATGTCACTTTACCTAGCATTTGACTATGCTGAACATGATCTTTATGTAAGTACTCTGCACATCCTCTTGAAGTTTGTCTCTAATTCTTGTTCAAAGTTTTCTTTACATAGCAAACCAAATAAATCCAGACCCAAATGGTGAAGAACTAAATTACTGATGCATTCCAGATCTTCAACACTATCCCATTAAGTCACATTCCACTTTAGATTAACTGCAAATCCAGTTTTATTCTCATCTGGTCATCCAGATCACTTTCCCTTTTTATACACCAATGTTTGGAGATTGGAAGAACTTCACAATAGAAGGGTCAATAACAAATTCTTGTTTCTTGTCTTCAATTTCATTTACAGAGATTGAGATTAGTAGATGGTTCATATTTATGCAAAAAAGTGAAATGCATCGTCTATTCCCTTAGTACTATTTTGTATGCAGGAAATCATCAGACATCATAGAGAAAAGCTTAACCAGCCCATCAATCAGTACACAGTGAAGTCATTGCTGTGGCAGCTGCTAAATGGTCTTAATTACCTTCACAGGTAAGGTTGAAAGTGGAGGTCATGCACTTTATATCTTTTCTTTGTCTTGGTAGATTATTGATAGAAGAGGTTCTACTGCTATCATTGCTATTTATATATAGAAAGTTCAACTCTTTTTCCAAGCATAAATGCTATTTGAGTTATTCTGATTCCAGCAACTGGATCATACATCGAGATCTAAAGCCATCAAATATTCTGGTATGATAATGTAACACATTCTTATTTAATTTGTTTAAATTTTGAGATATTCACCCTAAAAAAATGTTTTGATATGATGAGCTTTTTATGTGTCAGGTTATGGGAGATGGAGAAGAGCATGGAGTCATTAAAATTGCTGACTTTGGACTTGCCAGAATTTACCAAGCTCCATTGAAGCCTTTATATGAAAATGGGGTAAAGGGTCTTCCTTTTGTGCTGGAGTTCTCAAATTAATCAAAGTTGAACGATAAATCAATAGGATTTAATGCCAACTAAATAGTTTTTTGTTTTGTTTGATGCATGTATTTTTGTGCTTGCTATAAATCTAATAATTTAATTAGATCATTTTCCTCTCTTGTGTGCTTCATAGAGTTTGTTTGGTTACTGTGAATGTGAAGAGCCAACAAGATTACTAGAAACTCTTTAGATAGATTTCTGAATGCCTATTCCGGAACAAATCTAATAAAATTTAATTCGATCATTCTCATCTCTTGTGTGCTTCATAGAGTTTGTTTGGTTACTGTGAATGTGGAGAGCCAACAAGATTACTAGAAATTCTTTAGATAGATTTCTGAACGCCTATTTCGGAACCTCTTATCATACTATTTCATATGTCAAAGCAAGATTGTGCAATCATCTGGAAGATGTTGTTTCATTGTATGTAAGCTTATTTTCTTATCCAAGCATGTTGCTTTTATCTCCTGTGTTCTACTTTAGTGTTCTTACTTAATGCTCATCACATGGAGTTCTCTGATTTACAGGTTGTAGTTACTATCTGGTATCGTGCTCCAGAGCTTCTACTTGGTGGCAAGCACTACACAAATGCAGTTGGTATGCTTGCTCACATGATTGTTTTTCTATGATACTTGTAGATCATACCTGTCAATATTTAATGGTTTTACTGAATCCAGACATGTGGGCTGTTGGTTGTATTTTTGCTGAGCTTCTAACTCTTAAGCCACTGTTTCAAGGGGTGGAAGCCAAAGGTACTCCGAATCCATTTCAGGTATGAGTTTTCTAACAGACCATGTAACGACACCTTGTTTTTCTAAGTTTTCCTTTTTCTTGTAAGTCTTTTACACACTAGTAGTGATTTATTTTTCCATTTGTGATCTCTAAACTTCGTGATTTTCCAGCTTGATCAATTGGACAAGATATTCAAGGTCCTTGGTAAGAAATGGTTATCTCGAACTGAAGTTGCCAACTCATTCAATGAAATGACTCGTTAATTATTTATAGGGCACCCAACACCTGAAAAGTGGCCTACATTAGTAAATCTTCCGTATTGGCAAAATGATCAACAACATATCCAGGGTCATAAGTAGTGAGTTCCTATTCTTTATCATCATACCAATTACGTCAAGTTTTCTTGTTTCTAATTTATGTGAAGTTTCTTTGGTTTCTATATATCTTTATTGCAGTGACAGTCCTGGACTCCATGCTCATGTTCATTTGCCTCAAAAAACTCCTGCTTATGATCTCCTTTCAAAGATGCTCGAGTAAGAAACTCCTCTGTCATCTCCCAGCTGTATAAGCTTTTTTACCTATTCCAAAGGTGCCACTGATTGGTATCTAATGAAGTTAATCTCTATCAATCTTTTCCTCTTTTGTGGATGAATTGTTTTGTTATAGCTTGCATTGTTCCTGAATGATTACAAGCTTTGTCAAATTTTCCCCTCTCTCAAAGTTCATTCGCGGTCTCATGAGTTATTTCTAGTCTTAAATTTCTATTTTCATTTATTTCCTTGTGATTAACATTATTATTTATCAATGCTATTATGCTAGAGATTATTCTCTTATGGAAAATCTTTTTTGGTTTGAATTTCTGTTCTGGAAATTTGGTACTGGAATCTGTCTGTTATTCTTAATTATCAAAAACAGTCAACTAGTAAGCTAGGTAGAAGACTTGTAATTAATACTTCTAAAAGTGCATACTTGACAGTCTGATTCATGCACAAACTGTTTTTTTTGGCAGGTACGATCCTCGTAAGAGAATAACGGCAGCACAAGCATTGGAACATGAGTATGATTTTTTTTTTTCATTTGGATATCAATTGACAACTGCCTAATCTAAATCTTTGAACTTCATCCATATTACTATTCCTTTCTTCCTATGTGCACATATCTGAATGAGTCACAAAAATGGTTCCTAAACAGCCATCTATATTCAATTAGGTCATCTTGTAAAGTAATAACACATGAACCAGTAGATAACCGGGCCTTGCGATTGAATCTCAATATCAGAGATGAAACTTGTGATAAGATATTAATGATGAGTGTAAGTAATTAGGTTATATTTCAACTCTTAAAGATGAAAACAATGACAAGGCAAATATGTTTCTGACAAAAGAGTCACTTGAGAAACATGGGGGTGTTCTGATCCTTTCTCAAAAGAAAAACTGAGGATAGACCCTCTCTTGAGAACTCTTGATATTAGATTGTTAATGTTAACGCTGTTTCTGCTTTTTCTCATATCTGGGACTCCAGGTTGCTAATGCTGGTTCACCTGAAGGATTTTATTCTGATCCTCTTTGCATTCACATTTATCTGTTCTTTTCAGGTACTTTAGGATAGACCCTCTACCAGGAAGGAAGTAAGTTGTTTTTCAAGTTATTCACATAAAATTTATCTCATAAGATTACCTTTTATAAACTTGATGAATTAGAATAGGATTTTAACTGATCAAATCCCCTCAAAAGTAACCTGGCAAATGTTCCACTAATTCACAGTGCACTGGTACCATCCCAGCCAGGAGAAAAGGTTGTTAACTACCCTTCTCGTCCTGTTGACACCACTACGGATTTTGAAGGAACAGCCACCATTCAGCCTTCTCAGCCGGTATAAGAGTGGAACCTGAATCTTGTCAAAATTAGTTTTTTCCTTTGAAAATTTCTGTAGTATTAATTATCTAACAAGGTTAATGCTTGTTATTGCTAAATTTTTTTGCTGCCACAGCAAGATTTTTCTAATCAAGTGAAGGAAGAAGGCTTATGAGCATGTCACACATGTTTCAAACTTATTGTGAAATTGGACATTAATGGTGTCAAATGCTTCTGGTTTCAGGTATCTTCTGGCAATGCGGTTTCTGGGAATGCAGCAGCTGCTTCTATGGTGCATACTAGACCAATTCGACCAATTCCACCCATGGTTGGGATGCAAAGAATGGCTAATGCAGGCATGGCACCTTTTAACATTGCATCTCAAGCTGGCATGGGAGGTCTGAACCCCGGTAACATTCCCATGCAAAGAGCCAGCGCCACTCAGGCACATCAGCAGCAGGTAGTATTGAGAAAATAAACTTAAAGTTGATTTTTCATAGAGCTTTTTCACTTATCGTGTATATTTCTTCTGAACAGTTGAGAAGGAAAGATCCTGGAACAGGAATGCAGAATACTGGATACCCTCAGCAGAAAAGACGCTTTTAGGTAACTTGGGTTGTTCTTTGCTTTTTGGAGGATATTTAAGATTTAGTTAACTTATCCTTCTAAAAAATGATTTAGTTAACATATCAAAATATAATATCACATATTTATGTAAGCGTTGTTTTAGGGGATGCTTTATATACTTTTCTTGTGTTCATGTGTGTGAGACAAAATGCATGATGACTAACTCCATCACAGGGGTTAAATAGTAATGTCATTTAATTAATTAGAATTTAGTTATGGAAAATAAATCAAATTTGAGTAGAACGATATTGTGATCTAAAATTTAACTAAAATTTAACGAGGTCATATTTTTTGAAATTTTGGTCATGACCTTTCAAAATCAACAATGGACAACTTGCCCATTGATCTACATGTATATGTTCTTATAAATGTTAATACTCATAATCCCATATCAACCATCAATAAAAGGAGCATTCATGCTCAACATCACGTATATCAAATGGAACATAAGTTCAAGAGCACATGTTCATATCATGACATAAGACTCTCGAAACTCAATTTTGCCCAACCACATATGAATATGACAAGTTTCCACATAACAATAAACTAAGATAGTATCAATAATGTCCAAAATGCTTAAATAACAAATAGGTAATACAGAACTACGGATATAAAACCTTAAGTTCTCTCATGCCCAATCTCACTCCTCATCAACATCAATGAAATCATAAGCTATCTATCATCAGCTGCAAGCAAGCTTGTTGAACTCAAAAGTTTAAGTAGAATTTGTATTGTAAAATCGAAGAGTTTATATATCAAGTAAATGTAGTTATAAAAATAACTAATATACGATCATCGTCAAATAAATCATATGATTGAATGTCAAAAATATATAAGCTATCACTATTTCAATTCATTCACTAGTTTTTA
The DNA here is from genome assembly GCA_001647135.1 of Pontederia paniculata. NCBI lineage: Eukaryota > Viridiplantae > Streptophyta > Magnoliopsida > Commelinales > Pontederiaceae > Pontederia > Pontederia paniculata. Next base: position 15,776 of record LTAE01010096.1, read on the forward strand.
TAAACTTCACTCTCTTTTTTTCGGTTGCCACCATAATTTTCGGAGCTTTGCCTCGGTCGCACGCCTGATTATGGTGGGTGAGGCTCCTAATGAAAATTTTCTGCATTCAAAGAGACTCAAACTCGAAACCTCTTTAAGCGATGAGGGTGAACTTCATTCTTAAATACTAAGCTAGATAGTTCAATTTTTTAAATAATTTTCTTATATAAAATGAGAAGACACATAGACTCGTGTAGATTTGTATAATTTTATTATCTGATACTATCAGGCACCTAACCAAGTAGATTAACTTTATAAAATAGTCCTACCCTTTTATTGCTAATTATCTTATTAATCGTATAAACAGATTTTCAAAATTAATTTTAACTAATCCCGTTTTATTTGTCTTTCACTCTAATTAGTTAACTAATTAATAAACTAGAATCTCATTTATTAATTTCTCGTTAGCATTTATAAATCCAAGTTTGGCATTACTTATACCCACCAATAGGAATCAAGTAATTACATCAATGTCTCTTAAGATTACGATCATGCTTCAGCTATCACTTTATAGATTTAATCCATACAATTGCCATCACATATAAATTCGTCTCGGAATATGTATCTAGTAGGTTTAATTTCATAATGTTCAATCTCAGTTTACTTCGGGGACGCTTCTAATTTAATGCTAGATTTAAATTGTATTCTTGAAAATTAGCTACTTTTCTTTCTTAGTATGTTATTTGGTTTATACTTGGTAACTTAATATATCCTAACTTGCAATCTTCATTACGCTTGATGTTTTCTTTTCGAACTTTTTTTCTTTAGCGTAAAATGAACAGGCCATGAAGAAATTTGCTAGAAATAGTTGATGAGATTTTTTTCTTTTAAAAAAAAAATAACAAGATACTCTTAATTCAGGTACAATGTAACTGAAGATTAGAATGCATACCTTTGACATTATGCTGTTTAATGTTGCTTGTAGGAGAGTTATATGTTTATGATGCTCCACATGCAACTTGCATGACCTAATATTCTTACCACGTCTCTGGGCACTACTGCTTTCAGACTTTTGTTCTTGTATGGACACTACCAAATTTCCACAATGAGGTAGTCAAAGTTGAGGATAATCTCATTTCATCTCACAATCCGCGGAGTTGGCTGCATTAATTCTCAATTCAGAAACATCACATTCAAATTCTGACCATCCAAGTTGATGATGCTGTATACTGTTGAGGTAAAGAGCCTCCCCTCCGAGCTTATAGATAAGCTGGCACCAGGTTTCTTGTTGTGATTGAATGTATCAAATGGTCTAACAATGTAATTGACAGATAATTTGTAATATAATCGTTCTACTTTTCCTGCCATTTCATTCCTGTGTTTTTGGTGTTTGTGTCATATATATAATAACTTCAGCATGGATTATGTGAGAGAATGCTTCCAACATATTTCATGAACTTTAGGAAAGAAAGATAACTGATATAACTTATGCTTTACTTCGAAGATGTTTTACATGTATGTACATGTAGAAATTTTAAGTGTCTTTAATACCTCAAATCAACTTTCAAATCATTGAACATAGTAAGAAACATCAGCAGACGGACATCTCATTTTGGCGATATTCCCCCACCCCCACCCACCCCAAATTTTGCTA
>LTAE01010097.1:0-12973 GCA_001647135.1 Pontederia paniculata
TTTGATTAACATGTTGAGAGTTGATCCATCCAACTTCGAAACTTCTTAAATGATGATACATTGAATCATTGAAAGTTTCAAGTCTTCATTCCACCTATATTTTCATCACTTAAACAACTTATTAGTAAACACAACTCAATCCAAAACATAAAGTAGAATGACCAAATATTAGCATGAAGTTTAACACATAGAGATGTCTTTTCCAAATTAATCCATTTTGGATAGTTCTAATTACTCGAGGTTTGTATCATCAAAACATAATAGTTTAAGGCATAAAGCCTAATGTTTCAACATAAGGTACTTCACACAAGATCCAAGAATAACTTCCAATTCAACTCTGACCCTTGAATAGATAAGATATGTTGCGGCTGGGTTTGGGAGTCTTGAGAAAGTGAAAAAAGCTTTTCTTCATAACGTTTTTTTTATTCATTAAAATCTTCTATATTTAGAATTATTAATACTTAATTAATTCACAATCAAAATAAAAATACACAAATGATATTTTTTTTATTAAATTGATGACTTTAAAATTTGAACTCGAGATTACTAACTCACAATCTCTCAATTCGAAATATAAATTTATTAATTATTTGTGCTAATTAAATTTAGTTTTGTCATAAAGTTTTGACTCACGAGATCATCTCCTAGTTTTATTAAAATGATTAATCCTGGTGGAATGAGAAATATAAAAAATCAAACGAAATTATTTTGTGTCAAAGAATCCGACAAGCTGACTGGTATAAGCTACTTTATTCATTTTATGTACTTTTTCAATAAACATGATTTTTTTAAAAAAAATAATAAATTTTTATAGATTATTTAAGATCGGAGCTAATAAATTTTATCATCTCTCATTTAAGATTCAAAACGGCTAAATTATTAAAAAAATTACTATAAGGTACTTCACACAAGATCCAAGAATAACTTCCAATTCAACTCTGACCTTGAATAGATATGTTGCGGCTGGGTTTGGGTTTGGGAGTCTTGAGAAAGTGAAAAAAGCTTTTCTTCATAAAGTTTTTTTTTATTCATTAAAAATTTTCGATATTTAAAATTATTAGTACTTAATTAATTACAATCAAAATAAAAATACACAAATAATATTTTTTTTATTAAATTGATGACTTTAAAATTTGAACTCGAAATTACTAACTCTCAATCTCTCAATTCGAAATATAAATTTATTAATTATTTGTGCTAATTAAATTTAATTTTATCATAAAGTTTTGACTCACGAGATCATCTCCTAGTTTTATAAAAAAAATAAGAAAAATAATTGTGTTTTCTAAAAATTTTGAGAGGAAGCACTTCAAAAAAAATCTCACCAAACAAGTTGAACTTCTTATAAAACACCAGTGTGAAAACACTCCTACACGCAGCCTGCATCTATAGAATATGGCGCAATAGATATCTACTCGAAAACTGTAATTCGAAGAAATAAGACGGTAAATGTATATTTGCAGCATTAAATGACAAGACAATGTTTCGAATTCATTACATTTCTTCGGTGGATATTGAATGCAGAGTTGTTGCTGATTAACACACTAGCATTTTCATAAAATATTATTAAAACGCCTTTCAAACACGAAATATTACCAACAAAAATTAGTTTAGATAATAAATAATATATTTCTAAATAGTTTTGAGTTTGATATTTTGTTTATGTATAAAATCTTCATTAATTGATTTTAGTTTAAATTTTATAATTTTCACGAAACTAGACATATTTAACTAAAAACCATAGCTATTTATGTAAAAATTAAATTACCTTTAATACAAATAAAGTTTATTTAGATACATATAATATTTAAAACTTGCATAATTTATGATTATATATCTACGATATTTTATTTAATTAATATGGCCATTATATTTGTTTAACACTAGAACCGAACCTCTAGTATCCCTTGATAAAACCTATTAGTTTATCAAATTATTATCCACTGATATACTAACCATGTTAAATATAACCTTAATATACTTTTAATCCGATAGTTCTTTTATTGTCACTCTAGTGTCCTAGAACATTAGTCAGAGTGATCAGACTAATTTAATTAGTCTAATGTGGTCAATTAAAAAAATTAATTAATTTTTAATACAAGAGATATCGAGATTTGAATTTAAATTTTTTATTTTAATATTATATTAAATTAAATGTGTTACTCACAATGCTAAAAGTTTAAGTTTATAAAAAAATAATATCTTTATATTAATATTTTTAATAAAAAAAATATGGAGTCTAAGTCACAGTGGAGGCCAAGAAAAATGTTATGACCTGGAGATAAGAACTCAACACACACAAAGTGGTCATTGTTTATGGGATTAAACTGTTTATATAAATTAAAAGCTTGAATTTTACTTTTCTCCTCTAAATTTAATCTTCTAAAATTTAATATTATCCACCTGCTTGCTCTCAAACTTTTCAAATACTTCCATTTAATCCCAAATACCTAATTTATTATTTTATAATTATGTATTTATCTTTTTATCCCTATTCAATTTTATCTAAGTAATTTTAAAACATAAAAAAGTTAAATGAGCGGACGAGAAAGATAAAAATGAGATGGGATTCCATTTGATTTATTATTTTATTTTATTAAAAATAAATTAAAAAAAATAAATAAGGTTAAAAGTAAAGGCATAACTATAAATAAATAAATTTTAAATATTTAAGATTAAGTGGAAGTATTTGAAAATTTGAGTTTAGCTATGTGTATAATATTAAAGATTAGGAGTTAAAGTGAAAATTTATTATAACTTAGAAAAGAAAATCTAAATTAAATCAATCAAATGTGTAAGGTTGCAAGTGGATGCATCTTTTCTGGTATGTACTCTTTTAAATTTTGTTTTATGGATTTTTTTTAAAAGGAAGTATATTAAGTAGGATAATCAGGAAAATCTTGATATAACACGGAGAGCCGGAGGTGGCTCATCCTCCCAAAAAGAATCGCTAAGTGATTGGCAGCCCTTTTTTGCCAAAAAATTTGCTACCCTATTTGCAGTTCGTGGTAGATGTTTACAAAGTACATCATCAAAAGATTGCAATAAATCCCAGATGTCTGATAATAGGCTTTTAAGTCTCCAGGGGCATAATGTCTCCTTCTTCATGAGTTGGATCAGCAAAGTTGAGTATGTTTCTGCTATCAGCTTTTGTAGCCCTCGCCTCTTACAATACTGGAGTCTGAGGCGCATACTCCAAGCTTCTGCTTCTAGGGCCGAACTGAATGTGATCCTGAAGGAACCTGCACATACAAAAGTGTAGTCAGCGGCTCTAATAATAAAGCCTGCACCCCCACCTCATTTGGATATGTAAATGATCCATCTGTGTTTAGTTTGAACCAGTGATGAGGAGGGGGCTCCCAATAGACTCGGGTTTGGTCTGTGGGGGTTTGCCCCTCAGTGTTGTGGCTGGCCAGGTTATCATTGTAGTTGGCTAGCGCTTGACGCCAGACCACGCTAGCGCGCGGTTGCCTGGATGGAGCTGAAATAGGCATCGTTCCTCGCTTTCCATATACCTCATAGGCAGTAGGCGAAGAGAGTTAATAGTTTGGTGGAAGAGTCTTTGTCCAATTGGCACCGTTCAAAGATCCAATTACCATCAATCCATGAGTTTCGATAATTAAACAAATAACATGTCGTACTCTAGAAAGTGTTCCAAATTTGGGAGGCAAATGAGCATTCAAAGAATAGATGGGCGTTAGTCTCTATTGAGGTTCCACATAGTATACATGAAAGGGTGGTTGACTGATCAAATCTATAAAACATGTGTTTGGTTGGAAGTCTTGAGTGTGAGAGTTTCCAGAGAAATGTTTGGATCTTGGGGGGTATAGGTATTTTCCATAGGGTTTTCCATTCAGGCCATCCATCTAGACGTGGGGCATCCAGCGGCCGACTGATAAACTCATATACTGATTTGGCTGTGGGTAAACCACAACAATCAGGGGTCAAAATCCACTGGTCATCATAGGGGTTCGCAGGAAAACAAATAGATGAAATACTGATTTGGCTGTGGGTAAACCACAACAATCAGGGGTCAAAATCCACTGGTCATCATAGGGGTTCGCAGGAAAACAAATAGATGAAATTTTTTCAGCTAGGGAAGGAGCAAAGCAATACAACAGAAGAGGTTCATTCCAAGAGGAACCCATCATTAAATCAGCTATAGATAGAGAGCAAATATGAGAATGAACATTAATAAAAGTTGGCATTAAATTTAAAGGCACATTAAAGATCCACGGATCCTTGGTGGCATGAGTGTGTGTGCCATTTCCAATTAGTTTTCTTAGGCCCAACTTGATTTTATCCATCACCTACAATATAAGTTTCCAGCTCCAAGCAAGGCCATTTACCTCTTCGTAATTAGTCCAGGGGTGGGGAGTGCCATACTTGTGATTAGCTAAGTTCACTAACAAGGATTTGGAATTGTTTAAGATGGAAATTACTCTTTTTTGCAAGCAGAGCAGTACGTAAGTGTAATAGCTTCTTGATACCCAAGCCTCCTTCCTGTTGTGGCTTTTGAACAGTATACCAATTTATAAGATGAGCCCCAGACTTACCTGCTGAGGAAGACCATAGAAAGCCTCTTGATATTTTCTCAAGAGACTCGATAAAACCTGCAGTTATGTATATAGATCCTAATGAATAACATGGGATTGTATTCAAGGTAGATTTAATAAGTGTAATTCTTCCAGCCTGGGTAAGTATCTTCATCTTCCAACCTGCCAATCTACCCTGCATCTTGTCACTAATATGGGATAATTTTCATTGGCTTACAAATTTATACGATATGGGGGCTCCAAGGTACATAAATGGAAAGGTTCCAATTTCAATTTGAAGGATGTTTTTTATGGTTGCTTTTCTTCTGGAATTAAACTTAGGAGGTAGGTAAATTGCAGATTTATCATAATTGATTTTTTGGTTAGTCAAGGTTTGGTAAACTTTAAATAATCCCTTCAATCTTTTACAATTTTTAGTGGTGGTTGTTATGGTTATTATAAGGTCATTTGCATAGAATAAATGACTAACTTTGAAGTTGTTAATGCAGAAAGGCTTTATAACTCCATTATGGACATGTTGATTTAACAGAGATGAAAAAATTTGGGAGACAAGAGTAAATAAGTAAGGGGAAAGGGGATCTCCTTGTTGTATACCTCTATAACTTTTGAAATATGAAGAAAATGAGTCGTTTTGAAAGAGGGAGGTTGAATGCAAAGCTTTATCCAGTTAACAAATTTGTGAGGAAAATTTATATTGTTCAAGACCTGTATAATGGAATCCCAAGACACCCTATCAAAAACTTTTTCCATATCAGCTTTGATTAACATATATTTAGTTCCACCCTTAGTCATTGAGTGAGCTATTTCTTGTGTCATAAATATATTATCATGGATTGATATGTTAGCAATAAATGAAGCTTGGGCAGGATCAATTAAATCAAGAAGTGTGTGCTTTAATCTGTTAGCTAAAATTTTTGCTATGATTCTATATATGACATTACAAAGAGCAATGGGCCTGTAGTCATTAACCTTTATGGGGTTGTTTTTCTTAGGTATGAAGGTTAAGGCAGTATTGCTACAACCTTCAGGAAGAATTCCTTCATTGAAAAATAGCAGAATTTCTTTGGAAATATCTGGGCCAATTATGTTGTTAGGAAGGGATTCCTGTTGCCATAGGTTTTCATAGTGTTTAACAAAAACTTTTTTGATGTTTTTATCTCCTGAAATCATGTCCCATGTTTCATCTTCAATATGTTGTATTAAATTCCTTCGTTGTCTCATCATTGTAGTTAAGTGGAAGAATTTTGTATTTTTATCTCCATATTTTAGCCAATTAACCCTAGACTTACTCCACCACTTTATACTAATCTGTCTCACGTAAGCTGCCTGTAAATTATATAATGATCTCTTTAAGTTCATGCTCAACTAGACCATGTATTTCATCCTTTCTTTCCAGTAACTTAATCTCTTGTTTAGTAGTCTCTGCCTTAATTTCTAGTTTGCCTAGGTCTTTTTTGTTCCAGCTAAGAGTTCTATTTTTAATTTGCTTGAGTAGCTGATGATTTGTGCTATTAGGAGATTTATTATCCCAGACGTTCTTGACAATATTTTTAGGTTCTGTGTACTCAAACTAGAAATGTTCATATTTAAAAGGTCTTGGATTATGTCTAGTGTGGTTTGTATTAAAAAGGATAGGTGCATGGTCAGAAACACCCCTAGTTAGGGTGGTAAGGGTAAGTTTAGGAAATTTAGTAATCCAATGATAATTTACAAAAGCTCTGTCCAGTCAGCAGAGAATTCTAGCAAAATTTACCCTATTGTTACACCATGTAAATTGCGAACCCAAAAGAGGAATATCTAAAAGGACTTTTTCCTAAACAAAATCCCTGAATACCTTAATTGATTTTGTAAGTCTAAAAGTTGCCCCACCTTTTTTATCTTCCGAAGGAGGGAGCAATTCATATCTCCTATTACAATCCAAGGAATATCATCTAGATTACATGAAGAAAGTGCACTCCAAAGGGCATAACATTGAAGAGGTACTGTACTAGCATATATAGCAGATAGCATAAAAGAGAAATGATCTATAGTTATAACAACATGCAACGATTGAGAAGTAGAAGATATTTGGGTTACTTGGGTAGCCGACGGTTGCCAGGCGATGATAATTCCCCCAACAACGCCCGAGCCTTCTTGATAAACACCTTTCCAGGTCCTGCCCAGTCGACGAATGACCTGATTGGTTTTGCTGCTAATGGTATGAGTCTCCAGAAGTATGATCACGTTCGGCTGATTATTTCTAATGATGTTATGAAGGTAATCTCGGACTTTGCTCTGAAATGCCCCTCTACAATTCCAAGCTAGAATTTTCATGGAGAAACTAGATGGGCCGAGTCCTCAACCTGCACTGTGATAAGAACTGAGTTAGACGGGGAGGTAACATGTTGTGTTTTACCTTTTTTCTTCGATTCCTTCTGCTTTTTGGGCTTGAGCGCCGGCAGCGGTGGGGAGAAGCGCTCCTTAGGCCTTCCAGATCTGCGTATCTCCTGGTTGTCCACCGGGACCAGGTCAGCATCTATGTCCTCTTCCCTAGAGTCACAGTCGGTGGCTTGAGCATCGTGCGGAGGTGCTTGAAAGCGTTGAAGCACTAGATTAGCCATTGCATGATGATCCAGGCTAGTAATGTCGGAGCTTGTCACCGCCACTTTCTCTGGAACACTTGCACCTGAACGTGGACTTGCCATGCTCTCCTTTCTGGGTGCGGTAGGATCTAGAGACAACCTGCAACTCTGAGCCTTTCTAGATCCAGAAGTGTTAGATGGAGAGGAAAGTAGCGGAAATGAAGAAATTTTCAAAGGAGGGGGAGATTGTGTAGCCCGGGGGCACCAGATAACTCCAGGTGGCCTATTGGAGCCATCTGCACCGTTGGGATCAGATCTGAAGGGCAGGAAGAAGCCTCGTTAGTATCACGCACTAACGTCACATCACCCTTTTGGTGGATTGGCACGTCACGAGGGTTAGCCGTTGTTGGGCGAGGGTCATCTTGGCCATTGGATTGATTATTAGGGTTTGGATTCACCCCCATTGGACGCTCATGATGCTTTTCCTTTATGATAGCTTCGACCCGGTTTACTTTCGGTCTGGCACGCCACCCTTGACGGTGAACCGACCCAGGAGCAGGGCGGCGGCCTCCTCCACGCGGGTAACCAGCAGGGCCTTCCCCTGAGGTGGCCACTGCCGAATTCCGGCGACGTGGTGGGAAGGCACGCATCCATGGCCCATAGAGTAGTCCAGCTTTGTTGCCACTGGGGTTCTGAACTAAGTCTCGATGAGGGCAAAGGTCTAGATGATGACCCAATTTACCACATCAGAAGCAGAAAAGGGGGAGGTTTTCATAGGTTACCCTTTGAGAGCCTAATCCAGGTTCCTTGCTTCACTGGGGTAGCTAAGTCCAACTCCACACACACTCTAGCATAGGAAACCTGTTCATCTATTTTCAGGGGGAACCAAAGCTAGAAGCTATGCGCAAAATGGTACTCGAATTTGCTAGTTCAAATGCCAACCCTGGAAGCTGTAACCACACTGGCGAAGTAGTTAGATGTTCATCATATGGCCTAAAAAAGGATTTAGCTTGTGAAAAGCTTAAGATATTTCCATGTAAATGCGTTTTCAAACATGAATAAGAAATAAAAGTTTCCCAACTCCACAATCTTGACCGAATCAGAGAGACCCTAGAGCGTTTATTCTTGGACTAGTGTTATTCTTGGACTAGTGTTATTCTTTGAACATAAATCAATTAAATAAAATTAAAGCAAAGGACACACAAAAACTTTTATTGACGAAAGTTTGAATTAAGCCGTTGACTTAAACGCTTGTTAATAGTTTAGATTGAATATTAATAAATAAATTATTAAAATATGCGTCAATAAGAAAAAGAATTAAATATCTTAATTCGTAGAGGGGCAGAGGTTTGTCAGACTACATCACCATTTATATTCCACATTTGAAATATTAAGCATTGGATTGTTAATAAGTGATTTGGTGGAAAAATCTCATATCAAAAATAATTTTACAATCTACTATCGAAAAAAAAAATTACAAGCACTTTTTATCATTTTAGAAAATTATGCCAAGTATTCAACTGAGCAAACTGCAATGAAAAGAAGATGTCAGGAACCCTTTTATCTATGAAAGAACTTTATGGTAAAGGGCAAAGAAAAAAAAAGGAATCAAAATTATAAAATAGCAAAACAAGAAGCACGTAACTAAAAACAAAGAAAGAAACATACATAGAAATTTATTATTATTCGAATAATAAATGATCCGTCGTCACTGCACAGCATCCGTAAACCACCTTATGCGCTCCGACTTCGTCCATGGCCGCCGGCGCATGAACCATCTCCCACCTTCGAACGCCACCGACGCCGAACTCGCATAGAACGATCGCTTTCGGGTTGGATGGGTTGTATATGTACCCGAAGCCCGCCGCGCACGCGAACCCGATCGACCACAGGCCGCCGCCGTCGCCCATCAGTTCGTCCACCATCTCCTTCGGCATCCTCCCGATCTCCTCCTCAGCATGTACCTCCAAGGTCTGCTCGTCCACGGCCCACAGCCGCACGTCTTGTGGTCTCGACCCCAGACCGCCAACGCCAACCGCCCCCGCCATAACTAGACGGTCACCGGCGAACCCAATGGCAGACAGGAACACTTCCGGGAGGCGCACAGGCATCGTCGGCCCCCACATCCTGGCCTCCGGCTCGAACCAGCTGATCCACCCGGGCGTCTGCTTCTCGACCACGTACATCCTCCGCTCCCGCACCGCCACCGAGGTCGTCGAGGCCGACCACCGCCACCGCGTGAGCGCGGCCGCGTCCGGCGTCGGCTCCCACGACTCCCACGTCCCGGCTCCGGGGCCNCGCCGCCCTCGTGCGAATAAAAACCGCAGGAGCCGGAAAAGGCTGAGAGCCGCAGCAGGGACGAATGCCAGGTGCGGCGGAGGGGGTCGAAGGCGTGGGTGGAGGCGGCGCCAGCGGCGGGAGGGCGAGGGAGGACGTGGATGAGCAGCCGGGCGGTGGGGCGGGGGGAGCGGCGGAGGGCGGAGAGGACGGCGGCGCGCCAAGCCCTGGAGACGAGGGAGGCGGGCAGGAGGTCAAGGGTGGCAACGTGCGCGACGACGACGTCGAGGACGCCGCCGTAAAAGGGGTGGTCATCATATCCGTCGCCATGATCTGGTTGCGGTAGCTTCTCCATCTCTTCTTCTTCTTCTTCTTCTTCTTCTCTGCAACGAGACGTTTGACTTATTATTCTCTGCAAATTGATCGATACGACATTTACGAGTTAGATTCCGTAGAAAATTCCCATCCAAATATGCTCTAAGCGGTGTCCTTATTTAAGTCACACCACTTAAAAAAGCACATTGTTCGTATGATTTATTATAATTTTAATTAATTTGATGTCTTGATGATGCTAAAAAGCATAATTAAGTTGAATTTATTATAGTTTTGATTAATAATTATTACGAGTCGTATATTTAATTATAATAAATAAAAATTTTAATAAAAAAACTATAAGTTCGGTGAAAAATCACTTATCACTCGTCTCAAGACTATGCACAAATTTATATGTGGATCCAACGCACGAAGCGCAGTAGATTTTTTTTTACCTCATGTGGGTGGGTGGATGAAGCACGTGGAATGTACGTAAAAAAGGTTTTAATTTTTAGCGGCTGCGCCACTTTTCCATTCACTCGTCATCTCCTTTGAATAATCTTTTTCTTATTATTTCCCTTATAAATTGGTATCGTCACATATAATTTTAAATTATAAAAAAAATGCTAATAGTGTTATCCCATATTTTTTTTCCCCGATTTAACTGTCATCCGTTGCTGTCTAATATGGTGAAGAAAAATATTAAATTTCTTCATGATTGGGTAATGGTTATTGCAAAGTTTCATTGAATGATTATCATACAGAGTAATACTTTAAGCCATAATTTTTATTGTATATTACATGCACGTTTTTTTATTAAAAGATAATTTAAAAAAAGTGTTAAATATGAATGAATATTATATAATTAACATTTTTCAACGTGTATACTTCAACTCTTGGAGGGTCAAACATTATTATTTTTGGAGAGTTAAAATATCAAATAACTTCACAGGTTACAATTAATTTGAAAATAAGGTATCAAATGCACTAGATGCAGTTATAATTATTTCGTAAATGTCTATGCTTAAAGTGCTAAACAATCATTTCTATTGCTATTTTTTCAACTGCAAGAAAGAAATACAAATAAATGTGTGAATTCAATAAGTATCAATTACTTACCTAAAAAATAAATTGGATATCCGAATACAATAAGCTGAGATTATTAATCCAATTCGTTAGCGATTTTGTTAATAATATAAATATAAAGATGTTGCTATTTTTATTGGCTTAAGCTTTTAAGATTGTTGGTAGCGCATCTAATTTAATATGGTATTAGAGCTAGAGGTCCTGAATTTAAATTTCGTCGTTGCTCGTATTAAAAATTAATTTACTTCCTTAGTTGTTAACATGTTGAATTTTGGGCTAGACCAAAATTGTCAGCGACCCACACGTGAAGGAGAGTATTAAGAATATAAATATAAAGATGTTGCTCTTCCTATCGACTTAAGCTTTTAGGATTGTTGGTAGCATATCTAATTTAATATATTTTAATTTTGGAGTGGGGCCGAATCAAATACTAAATTAAATAACTAATTCCTCACCTCGGAGTAGACATTAGTATGCATAATGAAGACAAAAAATTAATAAGATGCAAAATTTATAGTTTAGAATTAATGTATATATATACATATTATAATATAGGGAGAGAAGAAAAAAAAAAATTTTTTTTTGCAATCGAATTCTCACAAATTAGTGCTAGTAATTAATCGTCATTTTTTATAAAATTAGAATAACAATTCACAGCTCGAATAGAAAACAATGGTTTAATATAATGAAGATTAGCCCACATGTCCGTGCACTATTATATATAGTTTTTTTTGTGAGACTCACTATTATATATAGTTAATGTGTTACTATTAAAGCATAAAGTTCTTTAGAAATGTAGCAAGTTATATTTTATATATTGGAACAAATTCTGGAAAAGGAAAACAATAATACAGGCACATGATTCCAAAGTTTTAATTAAGGAGCCCAATTTTTATTCTTGTTGGAATGCCAGTTCGACAAGAGCAGATCCTTTTTAACATCAAAATATTTATTTAATATATTTATTCCCATCTCGAAATATCACAGCATGAATATTAATCTTTTACAAAAATTCTCAAATTTTACTTCTTTTTCTCATAAAGTAATTTTCAATCTCGTAAGTTTCTCATGTAATATGTGAAATTAATTATCTAAAATTGTTTGTTTAGACGAGTGTACAATAAAAACTGTTGGAAAAAGACTGAACAATATTTGCGGAATTATCTTTTTTTCTTTAATGCATAAATTTAAATGGGGTGATGACAATAATAAAGAGAATTAAATTAGACCAGAGGCACACAAGATTTACGTGGAAAATCTCTCAAGATGAGAGGAAAAAACTACGGGAGCGAGCAGAAATCTTCCACTATGAAAAAGTAGATACAAAGTTTCTTCTCTGATCTCAGCAGAGGAATACAAAAATAAAAGCGTCAAAAAATAATCTTGGATCTCGCATAATAATCTCCAAAAATTGAGATAGAAATCAGAAAGATCTCACCGAAATATCTGAAATTGATGAGAAGGCTATAGAAAATCTGTGCCTAAAATTTCATGGAAAACGAACAAAAACTCGTCTCCAAACGAACTCGAAAAATTCTCTTTTCTCTCTCCTCAATTTTCTCCGGCGGACGTGCGAACATGACGGTTCGGCGGCTTCTTTTTCTCTCTCTCGCGCACATAGCACACGACCTCTCCTCTCTCTTTCTTTTATACCTCACGTCACTTGTTTGACTTGGAGTCAAACTCTTCCTTTTTTTTTTCGTGTCGGACCCGCACAATTAATAAAAAACCAACAAACTCCTCCTTCTTAATTATACAGAAGACTCCAACAAACCACATGCTCCCTGCAAAATACAGTCTTCTCTCTAAATAGAGACTTAGTCATCATATCTGACATATTCTTGTCAGTATAGATTTTCTGAAGATAAAATCTTTTCTTTTTAATCTCATCACGAATCCAGTGATAACACACATCAATATGCTTGCACTTAGAATAGAAACTAGAATGCTTACTCAGATATATAGCACTCTGATTATCACAGTGAACATGATAGTCCTTCTGCTTCAGGTCTAAGTCCTCCAGAAATTACTTCATCCACAGAACTTCCTTGCATGCTTCAGTATCTGCGATATATTCTGCCTCGGTTGTTGATAGTGCAACACACTTCTGTAACTTGGACTGCCATGAGACTGTTGCTCCTGCAAATATCATCAAGTAACCAGAAGTAGACTTCCTACTAT
>LTAE01010098.1:0-17401 GCA_001647135.1 Pontederia paniculata
CGACCACCTCATTTAAGCCTTTTCCTCCGGTCGTCCGTTCCTCATCTCTGATCGACCGGTCTACCTCTGATCCCTCCATATATCATCGTTCAGCTCCATATGCACTCCCTTCTAATACTGGTCGACCTCTTCATATCTTTGGCCGACCGTTCATGCTTCTGCTCTCCATTACATATATCCTCCTTCTGATGCTGGTCGATCGCTTCATATCTTAGGACGCTCACTACACACACGTAGTTCTTCTGATATAATTACGCGTGCATCGGTCGTCCATCCCTTCAGCTTAGGTCGACCACTACTTTGAACTTGTATGTATCCTGTTATATAAATCAACTCAACAAGTTCATCAGTATAGGCTGAGTTCACTTTACAAATTTGTGATCATTCAAAACATTATCGGGATCCTTGATTCAACAGGTTTTTCTCTTGCTATCTCTAAGAATTAGCCTCTTCGTCAACTGAACGTCAGCAATGCATTCCTGTATAGAAATTAAGTGAAAAAGTCTTCATGTCCCAACATCTTGAGTTTTCTCATAAGAATCACATTGGTTATGTATGTCTTCTTGCATATCTACTTATGAATTAAAATAGGCTACGCGTGCATAGTTTCAAAAGCTACAATCTACTCTAATTGCCTATGACTTTTGTTCTTCTGCAACTGTTTGTTCGCTATTTATGTTTCGAAAGCCAGGAATTCTTCTTATTATGTTAGTTTATGTTGATGATATTATCCTTACTGGTTCTCATGAGTATCACATTAACAATTTTATTTCCTATCTAAGTCAGCTCTTTGCAATTCGTGATCTTAGCAATGTGAATTATTTTCTTGGTGTTGAAGTACTCCGACATGATAATGGTCTACTTATCTCTCAACATAAGTATATTATGGATCTTTTACATCGCACTGGCATGACAAATACAAAATCAGTTTTCTTGCCTCTTGGGTCTTCTACATAATTGGTTAAGGATTTTGACTCCTCCTTTGCTAATCCACAATTGTATCGACAAGTTGTTGGTGCCTTATAATATTTGACAATCAACAGGTCTGATGTTTCCTATGTGGTCAGCCTCGTTTGTCAATTCATGCATAATTCGTCCACAGATCATTGGCAAGTTGTGAAATAAATTTTGCGTTATCTACAGGGTATAAGTCATCTTGACTCTTTTCTAGCTTCTAATCACACTCACACTCTTCATGTTTTTAGTTATGCTGATTGGGTTGGATGTCCTAATGGTTGCAAGTCGTTTGGAGGATTTGTTATTTTCTTTAATACTAATCTCATCTCTTGGTTAGCGTGTAAACAAAGAACAGTCACTCACTCATCAACGAAATTTTAGTATAAAGCTTTAGCAGATGACACAACTAAATTCATATGGTTGCGGTCTTTGCTCGTGAAATTTGGTTTGCATGTCACTTCTCCTCTGATTCTTTGGTGTGATAACATTGACGCTACATACTTCTCTGCAAATCCAATTTTTCATGCGCGCACAAAGCATATCAAGGTTGATTATCACTTTGTTCATGATGAGGTCTCCAATCGTCGTCTCGTTGTTCTTTTACTTCTTCCAAAGATAATCTTGTAGAATGCACTTTTCGGTGCTCATTTTTAGTTCTTACAGGACAAACTCAGACTTCGATCTAGAGGAAGTTGAATTTGCGGAGGCATGTTAGTGAATCTTATCAATTGTAATTGAATCAATATTGTCTAGATTAGAAAAGTTTGGATAAGAATTATCTAGTTAGATTAGATATCTGATAAGATATTGTTAATTATTTACAGTTCAACAAAGCCTTTCTCTTACCAATGTGTAAGAGTCGATGCAAATTTGTATGATTTAAGTGTATTAAAAAAATTGCGTCAAGAACATTTGAAATGCCTTTACATATTATTTTCTTAATTTTTTCACATTTTTCATTAGTTATAATTAAAGAGAGAATGATATTTATAATTTTTAAGAATTTTAAAAATTACAAATAAAATTATTGTTGATGATATAATTATTATTGATGATATATATATATATATATGAAAAAATGAAGGTATTTTCTACTTAACATTCATGTTACTGTCCTAATTTTTTTTATATTTAACATTTAACGGTAACATGATAATTTTCTATTTAAACAGAATATATATATATATATATATGCACATGCTCGCTGACATGGTCATTAAACTCACTTTTATAAATTAACTTATGCACCTGATAGAATTGCCATGTTATCCTTATGTCCAAACGAACCGAAAAGGGGAGGGAAAGTCTGTCCAAGATACGAAAACCTGATATTTACACACCTGGCTTGAAAAATATTGAGAAAGTTGTTGAATACAAACATCCAAACATGAATTTTTGGCTCACACCGAGAAAATGATGAAAATAATGTGAATTTTCATCTTCACCTGCTAACTAGCAATTTTCGCCTAGTTAACGGTTTAAAATACATAAAATCCATGGACGTTTTCCTTTGCCTATCAAACCAAAACTAGAAAATTTGTGGTAACTTGGAGCACCGTCTGTCATTCGAAATAATGTCATTTACACAAAAAAAAACAATTTCTACCCTATCAAAAATAGTGAAAGATCAGGCTAAAAACCAATTACACATGGAGATCTATACATCTTCTCAAAGCAAAGCCAGTAAGTTAAATGATGATTCACATTGGATCAGCCTTGATAAACACAAGCAGTCATCCCCAAAAGCGAATAGTACCTTGTCCAATTCTACATAAACTTATCAATATTACCTGGCATTTCATCAATTTTTAAACCATAATATCTTTCAATGTCCCTCAGAGTGCTCTTATCATCGTCGCTCACGAAGTTAATGGCCACGCCCTGCAATCCACAAGGGTCATGCTTACATCATTTTTCGTCTATGATTTGAAAGGGATAGAACAGGCATGCTGAATGGACAAATGCAGAGACAAATATCTAATTTTGTTTTTACAAGTACAAATATCTAATCATATCAACATAATCAAAGAAAACAAATGTTTCAACAACTGGTAATATACCGAAGCATATTGCTCTTGCAAAATTATAATACGACCGGCATTTATTACAGCGTATCAACCAGATGTATGTGACATGTAATTCAGGAACATGAGAATGCAAAAACTCGTGTCTACGACAAATATTCAACTCAAGTTCCTTATGCAAAACGAATCTGAAACATGAACTTCAAATACCTTACGCCCAAAACGCCCTGAGCGGCCTATCCGATGGAGGTAAACATCTTGGCTGTTTGGAAGATCATAGTTTATCACAAGATTTACCTGCAAAGTAACATTAGATTATTTTTTATGGAGCAGAAATAAAGTATCTAGACAAGAACTATTACTTTTGTGAATAGCACAGGAGCTATTATTAACAATATATCATTAACAATTGATGACAAAAATCAAGAGCAGACAGTATAACTTGCCATGGGCTCAAATATAACACAATACTCTAATTCCTAAGGGTATGTTTGTAATGGAGGGGAAAGGAAACTAGGGGAAAAGGTAATGGAAGAGAAAGAAGGTAAAAGAGTTAACCTTGTTTGGATAACCTAACGAAGGCTTGTTTGGATAACCTAACGAAGGGAATGGTAATTTTTATTGGATGAATATATCCTAAGTGTTTATAGATTTAATTATATAAGGTTAAAATTGAAAATAATGTTTTAAATATTTCTTTCCCCTTCTTTACACCCCAATTCGGGGTTGAAAGAAAAATGGACCTTTGAAGAGGAATTGAGGTAAATAAATGGAGGGGATATTCCCCTCCGCTAAAAATGCAACCAAACGAGGTCAATAGTTTAACCTTCTTTTACTTCCCCTCCTTTACTCTCCTTTCACCTCCAACCAAACAGGCCCTAAAAGTAAATATGAAGGTTAATACTTCAAAGTGAAAGAGAATAAAAACAATCTAATTTCCTAAGACAAACAAAAAAAATATCAAATATTGCTTATTTAGCTGGACACACATTACATTTAGCAACTATAACTTTTACTGTATTATTTGTATGGCCAAATGTATTTTGTGGGATTGGACGAACCATCTCTTGTAAAACGAGAATGTAATTTTAATGCTTATATATAAATAACATAGGATGTGTGCACTTGGCGCACATCCTCTTTTCTCTCAAAAAAATAAACTTTTACTGTCCCTAAAGTTCTCTGCTTGGGTAAAAGAACAATATCATGCCCCTAGAGTTCTTTGTTCAGGTAAAAGAACAATACCCCAAATGGGTTAACTTCGACCAAATTTCAAATGGATCTGATACTGCATAAAAATTGCAATACGGACCACCACAGGACCAAGAATTGCTCATGCCAGTTGCCACATGCACTAAAAAGTAATGATGCTTATCCAATTTGTAACCAGATGAAGACAATAAGGACTTGCCTGTTGAACATCTATGCCCCTAGCCCAAACATCAGTTGTAATCAATACACGTGTTACACAAGATCTGAACTCTTTCATTATTATATCTCGCTTATCTTGTGGCATTTCACCATGCATAGATGATACTGGACAATTGGTCGAACGCATTTTTTTAGCCAACCAATCAACCTGCAGAAAGAATAAGTTTGTTGAAAGTGAAAACAAGTTAAAAGAAATGTAATATCTCGAAAATGAAAGACAATAATGCACACGAGATAAAAATAGAGAATCTAACAAAGGGCTGCCGCCAAGTAATAAGCCTTTTAGACTCCTCCAAAAGTTAGAATAAACCAGCGAGTAGTGAATTAATGATCACATTCAAGGACCTTTTCATAGCTTTTTTAACAAATATTTCAGGAAATCTTGAAATCAAAGAAGAATTAAACATTAGACTTTTTTCAAGAAAAAATGACTGCCGACATGTAAAGAACATTAAATGCATGTTCTTTGTATTATCTTCTCTTCTCCTCTTTTCCCCTTTTCTATGTTAAGGTGTCAGTTATCAGCCTGTCCGGTAAAAGATTTCCTTTACCAACTTCCTCTAGATTTTTCCAACTCATCCTCATGTGTCGTTTCAACTTTTCATCTTTTTCTCTCATTACCTCCACCAATATTTCGAGTTCTATTTGTATGTTTCTTATATCTTTCTCCCTCCCGTTTCTTATGGTTATTTCGCTTCTTCATTCGTAATTTTTCATCTCTTTCCCCCCACCACTATACTTCCTATTTCTCTTCTTCTTTTCCTTTTCCTCCCACTTCTCCATTTCTTTTTCTACAACACCACAAATGAGAACAGTCCACCACTAGGTGAAATCTTCATTCTTTTTGTGACATAAGGAAAGCCACAACTCTGATTTAATATGTAACATATTGCAACATCTAGATCTGATATATTGGATTCCCATTCTTTTTTTTAGGGTGTATAGGACAACGAGACCATATATGGTAGTTATACATTTGTACTCTCAAATGTGACCTTAGTACCCATACAAGTTAAGGCAAAATTAGTGGATTTTTTTCTTTTTTGAGAAAGTTTTTTTTTGAGAGAGGAAAGGATGGTTGACTTAAATTTTATTGATGAATGGTATTTACATGTGACATTTCCCATTTAAAAATTACACTCAATCTCTCATGAAACAAATAGCACACAATGCGATATTTGCAATATAACATTTTTTGAAAAAGTTGTATGTGGAGATTACAAATTAATTACATAGAATGGATTCTAAACTACCACTTATATAGGTGACAACATCAAATGCTATCAGAAAATGAACATTGCCAGAACGGCTTACTTCTTTCCAATGCACTAGAGCCACAAACTGGGAGATTAAAACAGAATGTGACATTAAAACTATTATGCAAGATAAGAAGAACTATATACAAGGCAAGCAATATAATTTGCTAAATCTAGAATTATTTAACTGTTTACTTAAGTCCGATATATTTAAAATTTGAAGATAATAGAAGATACAAATAGTGCCCTTTCAAAAAAAAAAAAAGAAGATACAAATAGTGTTGAAGACAAGTTTACCTTTTTCCTTGTGTTGCAAAATATAACAACTTGTACAATATTGAGAGTGTCATATAGATCACATAAGGTATCGAACTTCCAATCTTCCTTTCCTACTGCAATGTAGAATTGCTTGATTCCCTATATACAAAAAAGGAAAGGGCTGAGAATTCAAAGAGCTCCCACAGGAATTAAAGCACAAGAAAAAAAATTACCTCCAAGGTCAACTCATCACGACTGACAAGGATTTTTACAGGATCAACAATGATCTTCTTAGCCATTGCCAAAACATCATTTGGTAAAGTCGCAGATATTAAAACAACCTACAAGGAAATGAAAGTTATATACAATCACAATTGTTTGCATCAACGTTAAGTTTTAAAACTCGAGGTGCAGGACAGTTATTATATCATAAAAACATGAATTCAATAATACATGGTGCTTTCGCACTTTGAGAAACACAATTTGCAATATTGAGAGTTCAATAAAAAGTAATACTTTTACTTGAAACTAATATTTTCAAACAACTGAATAGCCAGTTGTCTTGGAGAATCAATACTTTGTTGATTTTGATTTTTCACATGGATGCTTCAATGACAACACTTTTAAGGGCTTACAGAGCGAGATAGGACTATAATGGATAAGCATTGCCTTCTCTCGAGGCAAACAAGGAGATATTAGGGGGTGGCAGCCATTGATTGGAGCAACATGAGAACTTACTTGCACCTATAAGAGTTTTAGGGCCAAAGGGACAGGCAAGGAAGGACATTTTTTCGGATTCAGCAAGAGGCTACTGCCATTTTTTTTGTTTTTGTGGGATATCAAGATCCAAACAAATGATAGGCATGATAAGGTCCCTGGCAGTCACATGGGCTATTTGGCTACGAGCAACCAAACCATCTTCAGGGGAGAGAGGGGATACCGGGAGAATATTGTTCACCACATTTCTTTTTAGATGGCCAGTTTTGTGTTGAAGGCATCTACGAATCTAGATGATCTTTCTTCTTTTAGCTTTTAAGCAATGTTTGTTTTCGCCTTTTGATATATACTTGTGAATTTTCACGAACTCAAAGTTGTAATACAAAACGGATGACTACCCAATCTCACTAGTCATCCTTTTCTCACTAAAGAAATTACAAACAAATGAGGTCATC
The DNA here is from genome assembly GCA_001647135.1 of Pontederia paniculata. Taxonomy (NCBI): domain Eukaryota; kingdom Viridiplantae; phylum Streptophyta; class Magnoliopsida; order Commelinales; family Pontederiaceae; genus Pontederia; species Pontederia paniculata. The sequence continues at coordinate 7,099 of LTAE01010098.1, forward strand.
TTCAAAGGAGAGTGACTACATGTAACAAAGGGCGTCAAGATGAAATTTGGACACACATTCTTTCATATACATATGCATCAATAAATATGGATGACCATTGACCACTATAATAGTCACCCTTCTTCCTTTCTCAAAAATAAGTTTCTCGGAATAATTTATGAAGTAATTTGTTGTGCTATGTTATATATCATGAAATATCTCAAAAAAACCTAATGGAGTGTTCCCTAAACATGTATTACTACTAATGGAAGTGTATCTATAAGGATATCTTGGTGAAATATTGAAAATATGATGGATGCCTCTAAATACATAGGATGTTTTTCTAATCAATGAAAAATGCTGTCTTATTCACAATAACCTCTGAATGTGTATATACATATCCTAAAACAGGATTTCATCGACAGAAGACTGGAAAAAAATCATAAAGCAGCCCTCAGATTATATATAAGAGGGCATCAGAATTATAATGATGAAGGACACCTGAATTTCCGGAGGAAGATATCGGTATACATCATATATCTGATCCTTGAAACCTCGGCTCAGCATCTCATCGGATTCGTCCTATGCCACCACCATAAATTCAGATGTGTTAAGGAAGTGATAAAAGAAAATTGATAACATAGGAATAGGAACAAGAAAATCCAAAACTAACCAGAACTAGAAGCCCGATATCTTTCGTTGTCAAAGCCCTCCTCTTTATCATGTCAATAACTCTGCCTGGAGTCCCTGATACAACATGCACCCCATGTTTTAGTTTCTTAACATCCTCGACAATACTCTTACTGTTTCCACCAATGCAAGCATACGCTTGCAATTTCATGAAATCCCCAACTGCCAAAATCACTTTTTCTGTCTGGCTCGCAAGTTCGCGAGTGGGCGAAAGAATAAGCGCCTGCACTCTACATATGAAAGAAAACGGATAAAAAAAAACTTTGCAGAATTAAATCTGCTCATCTCAAATATGAGAAAATAAGCGCAATTGCTTGTTCTTACTGTTTGGAGGAGGTGTTGACCAGTTGGCAAACACAGAGGGCGATCATGGAGGTCTTTCCCGTCCCCGACTGCGCCTGGGCGATCACGTCGCGGCGCTTAAGAATTGGGAAGATGGCGCGCTGCTGGATCGGCGATGGATGCTCGAAGCCGTGCTGATAGATCCCCCTTAGGACGTCGTCGCGGAAGCCCATCTTCTCAAAGCTGGTGATGACCTCAACGCCCGGACTCGTCTCGAAAATGATATGCTCGTCGGAGTTCGTCTCCTGCTTCTGGCGAGCGGAGGACTTCGCCATGGCGACTGCAAGAGAGCGACGGCGGAACTGGGAGAGGCGGCGGGCGGCGGGCGGCGGCGAGGGCGGACTGGGGTTTAGGGCTTACCGAGAGGTTTGTCGGAAAGAAAAAAGAAAAACAGAGGATACGGGATTTAATTTTTTTTTAACCCCAACACTGCGGTTCTTTTTTTTCCGTGGTATTTGTGTTGGGGTCAAATTTCATGGTATTTATAAAGCATTTTTCCCAAAAAAAAAAATGCCTTACTATATTATAATAAACTAACGAAAAAATCGATTTGAGTGTTAGGATACACTTCAAATACTTTATAAAGTAATAAATCAAAATACTGTTTAGACAATTATTTTGCTGTAATATAATGTAAAAATAGTGTTATATGTATAATTCGAATAGTCAAATTATAAAAGAATAGAATTTCAAAAAGTAGCTTATTATGTTTTATAAATCTAAAAAAATACAGTTGGCTGTTTGGATGATATACATTAAAAATATGTTAAAATGTTAAAATAAATATGAACAAACAAAAAAATAGGAAGGAGAAGACAAACAAAAAGAGCTTTACAAGAAGGATGTCGATTCCAGGAAGAAAAGAAGAGAGCAGGACCGGGCTAAATTCTATAAATTTATTATATATCCAAACAGGCTCTTCGTAAAATAAATCAGTTACTTGTTTTGAACTGGATAAGAAGATATTACAAAATTTAAATGTATGCTCTCGTCTCGAAAACTTATACATCAATATTAGCACCCAGAACTTTAAGAGCAAGTATTTGAAATATCTTTATTTTAAAAATTGCCTTGTTTCACTTTTTTCTTTTTGCATTACCGTATGTCATCAATCCCCATTTGCAACACTGAAACTGAAAAGTGTACGTCTACTATTTCTTTATTTTCTTTTGTCCGTCATCCAGTGCTCATTTTTAGCAAAATTTGAAGCTTGAAGTCAAGTAGGGAACGACGAATATGCAAAAGAAATTTATTTACGGCAATTACATTGAATATTTAAATTCATTATATATATAACAAAAATGGTGATAATTAGCTCTTTTTGGTTGAGCCCCGGCGATACCACAAGAGCTTATAGTTCAACTCGGGAACGAATTCACCATAATCTTGCTTTTCCGACTGTACCAAGTGACATTAGCATATGAGCAGAATCCAATGTCCCTGTACGTCATAAACTGCATCAGGAAGTTACAATTAGTAGTGTAATTAATAGTCAGGAGAAAAATAAACAACAGAGCAGAATAATATGGAAACTAATAGCTAGTTATTAAATTAGTGTCAATAAGAAAACTAATATTTCCATTCAGACATGATGATTGTTGAGGGCTTAAAAAAGAAAAGAAAAAGAAACTGGCACATATCAGGTTAACATACCTTAGGATAGATTTTGCTTTCCCGAGATAAGTTGTGTAACTAATACATCTTCCGCTAGAACCTTGATAAAAAAATGATTTCTAGTTTAAGCATAATAGGTTGGATTGAAGAACTTGAGTAAGATTAAGAGATGAGAAATTACCTTTGTGGATATCTTCAATGAACAGAAGAGTCGTGCCAAAATAGTCATCTTATGAGTTATGACAGTTGAATTGTGGTGGACACAAGAATTTGTGTTAGGATTCTTTCACACTTTCTACAATCTTATACATGCCAAGAATTATCAGAGTTTTTCTTGGCTAAATACTACTGTAAAAAATGGCCATTGTATATACATATTCATCAGTGCAAACAACTAGTCCTGGTGCCTTGACATCCGTTAGTTCCAAGTTAATCCATTGTATATACATATTCATCCAACAGGGGAAAACAATTCTGTGAATTTGATAGCTTGGGTACTTCTAAGTTTCTCTTCACTCTAAGCAATTCATTTTTGCATTCATCTATAAGAGGGTGAGTTCCATCGTCAGCAGAGAAAACATGAGCCATACTGTTTATCTCAATCCAGCTTACACCAGGATCTTTGACAATCATTAGTTCTCTGATCTTTTTCCTCATTTCAGCAACATCATCCCATTTTCCAATAGAAGCATAAAGATTTGAAAGCATTATATAGGTTGAACCATCTTCTGGCTCAAAGGTTAAAATCCTCTCTGCCGCATGTACACCTATAGCTAAGTTTCTAAAGATGATACATGAGCTCAACAAGATTCTCCATGGCTCAGGAAATCTGACAAAAGGAGATCTTGCAATAAAGTCCTCAGCTTCCTGCAGTAGACCTGCTCGACTTAACAAGTTTACCATGCAAGTGAAGTGCTTAATGCTTGGGATTATACCATCAGTCATCATACAAAACCAGTAGAACCTTCCTCGCTCAACCAAACGACAATGGTTGCATGCCGAAAGCAGAGACACATAGGTAACATGATCAGGCTGCAACCCCTTCTCTACCATCTTGTTGAACAGCACAAAGGCAACATCAGCATTCCCACAATTACCGTACCCTCCAATAATTGAATTCCAGCATATTAAATCAGGATCTTTTATTCTGTAAAATATTGCAGTAGCGCTGTCGAGGTCACCATTTTTAGCATACATATCAACTAGACTTCCACAGACACAGATATTTGCTTCATATCCAGCTTTGACTACCAGAGAATATAACATTTCCCCTTGTTTCAACACTGCAAGATCACCTGATGATTTCAATGCACTGCTAAGGGAAAAGCTATCAACTTTGTGCCCTTCGACTAGCATAGAGCGAAGATATATCATTGCCAACTCACCCTCACCTAATCTTGAATGGCCAGCAACCATTTCAGTCCAAACTACAACATCCTTCTCCTGAACGAATCTGAAAACAGTTCGAGCAGAATCAGGCTCGTTGTTCATGAAGTACATATTAATAAGTGTATTTCCAACGTACATGCTGCCTTCAAACCCCAGTTTGATAACTTGGGCATGAAGAGGTTTACCATAGCATATAGAGGACAAAGAGGCAGTAGCTGAAACAACAGCAGCAAATGTGTATTCATCTGGGTGAAGTCCTACAGAAGGAGATGCTGCTTGCAATTCTGTAAAGACATTCATTGCCTTCGATCCTTCACCAGCATTAGAGTAACCAGCAATTATAGAGTTCCACGAGACCAAGTCTGGGTTCTCAGTCCTTTCAAAAACTAGCAATGCTGTGTCCATGTCCCCGAAGCTGGAATACATGTCAAGAAGTGCATTCTGCAATGGGGTATCAGGTCGTAGTTCAGACTTAATCATCTTTCCGTGAACAACTCGGCCTCTATTCCAGTCCATCGCCTTGCCGCATGCGCTGAAAACTATCGTCAAGGTACAATTGTTTGGTTCGACACCAGCCGAGAACATGCTTCCAAAATGCGACAGTCCCTGCTCAATTTCATCATTCTTGACACTGGCAACAATTACAGCATTCCAAGCCACAGCATCTTTCACACTGCTGCCTATCTCCGCCAAGACAAGCTTTGCAGCTTCATGACTTCCAAGATCAGAGTACATCCCAAGAAGCGCAGTTTGAACGCACAAATTGTTGGTGAAACCAAAAGTTATGACCTTGCAATGCATCGCGCGACTGATCAGCGGCTCCTCCTCGAGGGAGGAGGCAGCGCGAAGGACGCTGGGGAAAGTGGAAGCGTTCGGTCTGAGACCGACGCGGTTCAGCTCACCGAAGAGATGGAGTGCGGAGGCGGCGTGGCGGGGGGACTTGGAGTAGGCGGAGATCATGGCGTTGTAGGTGATCAGGTTTCTTGTGGGCATTGTGCCGAACAGCTTGCGCGCGTCGTCGAGGGAGCCGCATTTGGAGTACAAGGAGAGGAGGTTGTTGCGGAGGAAGGGAGGCGAGTCGCGGGGCGTGGCGACGAGGACGAGGGCGTGGAGTTGGCGCGCTTCGCGTAGGGCGTTGGAGGAGGCGCATCGCTGGAGGAGGGAGGCGGCTAACAAGGCCAAGGGGGCTTCGCAGTTGTAGTACAAGGCAACAGACGTCGATGCCATGCAAAGTATGAGTAGCGTGTAAATATTTCTTTTTATTTTCCTCCAGGAACATTTCTTTTCGGTTCTTATTATTTTTTGAATTAAATATTCTTGTGAGATTGGATGGATGAGAATTTGGATTCCCACTGATTAAATAAAAATATTTAACTCTAATTTTTTTAAAAAAAATTAACGAGTGAAACTCAACTTATACTTTGTTCGGCACGACACAAAAATAACGTCTCTATTAATGTATAGTGTGTTGACTAAGTCAACACGCTAATTAAGATATTTGATAAATACATTTAACATTAATGATAAGCGATTGAAAGATAGTGTTTTGAACCGCTCGCAAGATCAATCTCTAAGATAATAACTAAAGTGTTAAAATTTATTTCTCAATATATCATCAAAAAATTTATTATTACTTACTATTCGTATGAACATAGTTATTCTTTTATATCATTATAACTATTTTATTATTTATTATTATTTTTTAAATCATTTAATTAACTATTTATTTTATTATTATTTATTAATATTTAATAGTTAAAATAAATTATTTAGTTTAGAATATATAATAATACAAATTATTTAAATTAATTATTTATATCTTTTTTAGTTATTTTACGTTTATCAATCGATTCAAACGCTATATTTATCAAACACTTTTATTAAATTTAATAATTAACTCGTTACTAGCTAATCGCTAATCACTATTTATTATTAATTATTTAAAATCTCGTACATGCAAACATGATCTTAATATAGTCTTAATATGAGGCGTTTTTCAATCAAAACTAATAATAGCTTTTGCTTCAAAATTTGTTAATATATTTTTCTGAGGGGCCCCATATAGTATGAGACTCACTTATTAAACTTCGTATATTTTATGACTTGTAAAAATTAGTGAAACAGGTAAAGAAAATGGATTCTCAGCATTAGTATAACCGTCAATTAAATAATAAACTCGAATTTGATTTTGATCTTATGCACCCTTCTTCTAATTTTATAAACTTCCTTTTACAACATAAAAGAAAAATGAGCAATTAATTCAATTGGTTTGTGGAATTTAACTGTGAAATAAAAATGATATATGGATCAAATTTTAAAATCAATTATAGAGGTATACGTTTTTTTTATGTTTCCGTGTTTGGAGTGCCAGAACCTAATAATCACCTCAGCATGACTCTGCACTGAAAAAATAATGGGTTAATTCTATTTTTCTCTCTCAAACTATAACATATATACCAATATAACCCTTAAACTATATTATTGTCCATTTACACCCTTAAACTTTTTGAATAGTGACATTTAACTTCAAAAAACAAATATAATTATATTTTATTTTATTTTTATTTTTCTAAATTATTGAATTACTATTTTAACCATGTTAAATTATTTTTTAGATTTTTATCTAATAATATAAAATTTCTTATAATTCCAAACATATTTAAGATCAAATTTAATTTTTTTTTCTATTTTTAAAATATTATTTTTTACTTCAGAGTATTTTACGGCTTCAATTTTATTTTTTTAATCTAATTATAATTTTTTATTTATATTCTTTAACAAACTAAAACTATTTGTCTTTGATCAATTAATCTAAGAAGGATAAAACAAAAATTTAATAATTTGAAAAATAAATAAAATGATAGAAAAAATGTCAAATTTTATCTTTGAGGTTAAGTGTCATTATTAAATAAGTTTAATGGTGCTAAGTGAATAATAATATAATTGAAGAGTTATGTCGATAAAAATGTTGGAGGAAATTAGAAATAATCCAAAAAAAAACTCTCAACCGCACCACATGAGTGAAGCATGTGAGGATAGGGGATATTTGTTGCTCCAATGAAATGGAAATTAGAAAAAAAAAAAGAAACGGAGAAATTTTTGTATAATTGTAAATTTATCCTTGCATTTTTATAAAGCGCTTAATTTAATTAAAGATAAACCCCTAGGGAAAAGTGGTGGTGTAGGTTAAAAGAAATTATCATTTTTTGGAAATAAATAATATTGCATGCAATTTCTATTATTTTCAAATTGAGATAATTAATTTTTGCCCTAAGATTTTACATATGCAAAAAGAGGACATCTCTTTTGTACTGAAAATGGGGACGCATTTTAATGTGCCTTCCCCTGGTGATCAGCATAAGAATGTGCCTTCCCCTTCTATATATATAAATTAAATTAAATTAAATTAAATTCACATTTCATATGTTACCTTTTTAAAATTAGCCAATAATTTAAATCGCTAACAAAAAATACCACCTTTACAACAGCTTATAAAGGTGAAGCATTTAGTAAGTAGCGATAATTTAAATGTAATTAACATCGTCATATTTCTTATAAAGAAAATAAACAGGGTATATAATAATTAGTTTAAAAGAGACTGATTTAAGAAAGCAAATTAATTTTAATTAGACAATATGTTTGGAATTTTATTTCACTCAAAAGATTATATATATATATATATATATATATATATATATTGTAAATAAAGACATATTAAAAGAATCCTAGTTCAAGTAAATTAAGGAGAATTATCAATGAAAATAATAATAAAAAAATAATCCACTTAATTGATATTTTAGTTATCCGTTATATATTTAAAAAATATTCTAATTTCACGTTCTTTTTATACAAGTTCCAAAGATGTTATGTATTATAACAATAAATAAAATTAATTATCAAATAATTTGGCTAGTTAAATATGAAAAAATATTATAATGAATAATTCATATAACTAGTTAATGAATTTTTATTGGATGTCTACCAACAAATATAATATAAATTATAGAGAGCTTCAAGTCACCTACCAACGTTAGTGCAGTCCCTAGCCACAAAACAAGTTAAATTCAAGTTTTTACTTTTTACTCGGTTCAGTAAGCAACTTTGGCATGCTTCATGCAGCAAAAATCTCACTTTTGCAACAGAAAATAAAATTAGCTAGAGAATGGAGAAGTTATGCCCACTCAAAACAGAATCTGGCTACATTATCAATCAACTAACACAAAGTCCTTGCAATTTACAATGCTTATGTAATGGGAGAGTTCAGAGTCCTAAAAACTCAAAAAAATGTTTGGGAATCGGTTAATGACGAAAAAAAAGAACTGTCAATAATTTATCTGGTTAAATCTTTTTATTAATAATAGAATCACCTTTGTGCAAAGAAAACTTAGCTTGACAGAATGACAAAAGAATATAGAAATGAACAAAAATCAATACATTTATAGCAATTCAGTACGTTTTACAAGTAACTCCCGCGATGAGCTGCTAGGATCTTAATTTAACTAGAAATCCAAGTTGATCACTTCGAGAAGATCAAGTAAGTCAAATCTAATAGACCAGTTCACATGGATCAAATCTCTAACAGATCATTTTGATGTTATCACACTACAAGAAAATAACAAATTTGCGACAGATTTTTCGGTCACAAATTTTATGAAATCGATCACAAATATATATTTATAATAAAATATGTGACTGCCTTAATACGTCTAAAAATACTCGTTGAAAATTGAATGTGACGGATATAATATATGTCTCAAATTGTGACGAAAATTTTTGCCACAATTTGAGACTGATTCAAAATGCATTACAATTTATGATGAAACTTTGCGATGGATTCGGCACCACCACAAATTTATAAATAAATAATAAAATAGACCCCTACGCGTTCGCGCAGGGTTGAGCAAGTCATTGTGCCAATGTTTTAAAACTCGACTCGAACATCGACCCGGATAGTTTGACGAGTCAGGTCGGACTGATCGGATCGACCAAATCGGATGATCGAATCGGATAATAAAAAAATAATATAAAATAAGAAATTATAAGAAAACGATCACGTCCAGTCACTACAATAAAAATTAGGTGTAAAATCAAAATACATGAGCACATATTATTAGTTATGATAACATGTTATTTTTTAGTTCTAACTCACAATTTGTAATAGTGCTTAATGATCAAAGATAAATATAAGATAATTATTAAATACTAATATGCTTAATTGATTCACTAAGTTTTTTTATTTAAACATAATTATTTTAAATCTTATTTATATGATAAAGTAGATTATTTAGCTCTAGAAAAATAAACTAAGCTTCTATTGTTATTATTATTTGAAAAAGAATATTTATTTGGTCGAGTTGGTCAAACCCGTGGGATTGAGCGGTTCAACTCGGGTTTTGACCGAGTCAAAGCGGTCCAATTAGCACCCCCAGTTTTTGAGTGACTAATGACCCATTTTAAACACCGGTCCGACCGGCGGGGGACGGGTGGCACCCCCAGGTTTTGAGTGACTAATGACCCATTTTAAACACCGGTCCGACCGGCGGGGACGGGTTTTACAACATGGCCTTGCGCGGGCGCACAAGGGGGAACATGCCCTTGCCCCGCGTAAATGCATAGCAGACCCCTGCACGGGCGTGTAGGGACATAGCAGACCCTTGCGCGGGCGCCCAAGGACAGAGAAGACCCTGCGTAGGCGCATAGGGGCAGAACATGCTCCTGGGCACCCGCGCAGGAATAGAGAAGTCACTTGCGCGGGCGAGCATGGGTGAAGAAGCCCTCGTGTGCTCGTGCAGGAGCATAACATGCCCTTGCACGGGCGCATAGGGCAGAAAAGGCCATTGCACAGGCACGCAAGGCATAGCAGGCCCTACGCGCCCGCACATAAGTGAAGAAAGCAGATCCATGCGCTGAAAAAAATAATCAAAAAATAAAATACTCTTTTTCTGTAGAATCAGGAAGAGACGTAAAAAGAAACTTTCTAATTTGTGACAGACTGGACCTCTATCACAATTTTGATGGACTTTTGTGTAGGATCTGAATGGCACCAAGAGGGGGGAGGTGAATTGGTGTATAAAAATTCTTACTCTCTTTTACTTAACCTAGATGAGTTCTTTTAGCGGAAGCATACAAAATGCAAATGCAAGTAAATAGAGAGAGATCAGAGAGAACAAACAAACACAAACATAGAGTTTATTGACGAGGTTCGGCCGAACTCCAGGTCTACGTCCCCGCTCCGATCTTCTCTCACCGAGATCGTCGGAGATCACTATTTCTTTCTTCAAGGGCGAAG
>LTAE01010099.1:0-17399 GCA_001647135.1 Pontederia paniculata
TTGAACTTCAGTGCATATAATTTGACTTTAAAACTTTTACACACTTGTCCCTATTCTAATATGTGCACATTATCTTTTTCAATATTTTCATAAAGTTTTCATCATCAAAACAATATAAGTATGACATTAAATCATAAAGTCATATTTTCAACAGTTCCTTGATACTCTTTTTGTAATATACCTCATGCCTGCTTTGAGGTAGTTGCTGTTGTAATTCTGCAAAAAATTGTCTCATGTACAACTTGCTGAATAAGAAATAGTGCCTTAGAATCTTTCTTTTTGTTTTCCTTTAATCTTCCTTCTTCATCTGGATCTGGATATCCATTCTCAACAAAATCTCATAGGTCTTGTGACATGAAAACTGTCTTCATTTTCATACTCCAAAACTCATAATTATCACATTTAAAAATAAGAATCAAAGGTTGAGAGAAACTTACGCTCCCACCATTCACAGTCATGTCTTGCAAAATTTTTGACAAACACTTTTGTGGGGGTATTGCTGCTGCTCGTCTTTCTACTGGCTAGATGATCAAATAGTTGCACTTGCTAGAAACTATAAAAATATGCAAAACAACTCTTCAAACTTTTGCCCAAGTATGTCGCAACCTGCTCTGATACCATACTTGTTGGAGATTAAGAACCAATAAAAAAACTATTCTACAAAAATAAAGTCAAAGAACAACTGGATAAAAATAAAATTACTATTAACTTGATTGTATTAAAATTCTGAAAATAAAATGATCTATAAATAGACATACAATAGAGAAAATGCAAAATAAGAACATGGAGATAATGATTAAAAAGTGTGAAAAAAGATGACCACAAATACCATGATTACAAATGAAATATGGGACACATCACTAGCACCACTAACAACACCACTAACACACTCTTGCAACACCACTAACAATACTATTACAATAACACCACAAAAAAATAAGTCATGTCATGTTGGCACCGATGTGGATAATATTTTGAATCACATTTCAACACTTCTGACATATATTCTCCTTTTTTTGTATTAATGCTTAATTTTGATTGTTCAAAATTTTGATTAAATATATCGTTGAATTATTCAATCCACAAAACAATATCGAAGCAAAATTTTCTTTTATCATGGACCTCTTGGGACCTTCTAATTATTGCTTGTTCTTTTTTGCTTGACCATTAGGAAGATTTAGTTTGATCAATGATTTCTTTACATATATACAACAACAACTAATACATTTTGAACTTTGTTTTACAGAAATACAAATGCATAGTAAACTTATTTTAAAATAGACTTCATTGTCATCTAAAATTCATTTAAACAAATTTATTCATCTTGATTCCGATAGGAGGATTTGAAATCCTCAGCAGCCTAATTTTAAATGGAGTTGATCGTTTATGAAATTTTTAGTGGAGTTAGTTTTTTGCCTCAGTTATTTTAACCCTAATAAGGTTTCTTGTTGGCGTATAAAAAAGTTTCATGTGGTTGCTAGTGTCCATATTACAATTCATCACATCAGGTCAAATTGGCTTTTTTTTTCTTTTATCATTTTCTCTACGAGGATAGATGATTCAGCTTCCATAATTTATCTCTCATTAATTTTTTGCTGTATTATAGATGTGGGATTGCCCACATTCATAGAAAAAAAGAAACGATGCACTCTTTTAACCATTAATATTACCTATTTTCTCCATATATGGATTAGAGTTTGCTTCCTGGATTTCATGTAAGGCCCCAGATGATGATGAGAATGAAAGTTAGTCCCACATGGACAAAACACGGAGGTGGTCATGGGCTTATATGTAGCATTCTCCTTTATCATTCAAGACGCGTTGGAAGAAAACCGTGAGAGACTAAGTGCCATGCAGAGCAAGGAGACTCCGTAGGGGCCACCTCTAGAACCCAAAGCGGACAATATCTAAGGGGTAAAGAGAATGAGCCGTTGTGCAACTCTGATACTACTCAAGACGTAGAAAATATTCTATTTCATTTTATGAGTAAAAGGATTGCCAATAATATTTAGATCCAATAAAGAAAAGTTGAAAAAGATAAGATTTAGTGAAGAAAAAATGGTGTTTATTTTTTTATAAGGTACCTTTGATTAGAATTTATAATATATTTTGCAATTTTTCCATCAGATAATTTTGCAAAAGTGTCTTCCATTTTTAGTTCCATGAGAAATTTGTCAATGATCCCAAACTAAGCCTTACACATACCTGAACGATATATATATATATATANATCCATTTATCACTTTATAGTTAAATGATGAGATTAATTGTTAATCAATTAAGTATTTCATGCTAAAATAAATAACAACTACATTCACTAAGTTTTGTTTGATTTATTTAGTTACTACTGTGAATGGAACAATGATGCACTCGAGTAGAACAAAAAATAAGGAATAGCTAGTTGATGAAGAAAAAGCAAATATGTTGAATTTGAAGTAATTTTTTTAAAAAATAAAATAACAGATAACTGAAGGGATATTTTTATAGAAGTAATATTTCCATATTTGACTAACAATATAAATTACTTATGAAATGACAATGCGATCATAAGAGGAGTGTTATTTTATATTTTCATATTCGTCCTTAATTTTTAATCAAATAAATTATAAAAATGATCAAATTAATTATAATCTAATATGTATAACTATTACTGTGCCATTACTATTATGAATCTTAATATTTTTATCATTATCATTAAACAAATTGTATTATTTGTATTAATTATATTAATGGTATGATTAATATTGAAATAGATTATTAATACAATATAATAATTTTTATTAATTATTGTAATATAATAACAATTAGAATAATAGTTATTAATATATTATTATTATTATTTAAAAGTTAATTTTTCAAAACTTTATTTGTTTGATGTATAAATTTTATATTCTTGGAATATGTTTTAATAATTCATGTTTATGAAATTCAAATCAAAATTATATAAATTTTCAAACTTAGTTACTTTGATCAAGGATATTTTGGTAAACATATCGTTTAGTAACCATTTTTATATAATAAATAAAACAATATAGATTCCAAAGCACATTGCATATGAATATTAAACAAATCAATTAATGATATTTTGGTAAATGTTGCATATTTTTAATATATGCATGATATTACAGTAACAACCCATTCATGCCTAACTTGAGTAATTGTATTGGACCAGAACTCACGATGTGTCTAATGACAAGAAAAAATATACCCAAAAAATTATACCCAACCTCCTAAAAGCTTATCCAGAACTTTACATGCTGATTTATATTCATTTCCACATTTTAAATATTCAACATCTTTATATTTGAAATTCTCAGATTCTTAACTAATTAGCAATGTTATTAGAACAGGACCGGACATTAACCCGGCGAGACTCCTGGTCGAATCGATCGAACCGATCAAGCCGGATGATCGAACCGATTAATAATAAAAAATATATTTGTTTACAACATCTACTAACACATATTTCTTAAATATTATAGAATTACATATTATTTTATAATAACATGATTTACAAGTTTCAATTAAAGATAAATGACAATAATGCTTTTTTATTTTAATATCAAATATACATTATAATTTATAAATTTATATATCATGAATTCAATTATTAATAAACATCATAAAAATGTTAAACTTGAAAGAAAATTAAAATAACAATCTAACTTTTTTTATTCAATGATTCATTTTTTTAATATTTTTTCTATCCAAAAAAGATAAAAAATGCAAAAGCAATATGGTATTTGCATAAAGTAAATTTATTTAAATGAAAATGGAAAGTCATATAGTTTGCACAAAAATCTTATATATATAACATTAGATTTCTCATTATCATTAAACACTACTTAGCATCGGGTGGAGTAGATGACAATTGAATTGGTAGACCAGGGTTCAACTCCAAGTGATGACACTATTTTCCTCATTTTTGAACAAAAGAGCAATTATTGATAGGTCTGATAAAATCAGTCGGTTTGATGAAAATTGTCCGGTTCAAGCGGTCAAACCTGAGTTTTGATCGGGTTTGACCGGTTCAAAACGGTATGAATACTAGTCCGGTTTGAAGAGTGAACCAAAACCGTCTTAGTGAGCGGTCGACGGTTGAACCGGTCGGACCGGCCGGTCTGGTCCGGTTCTAACAACACTGCTAATTAGAGGATGATTATAATTAACTTTCATGATTTATGTGATTTGAGCATTTAAAATTTTGAATTCTTTCCTTTTTTTCTAGCAGTTGAGGATCATGGTAACTTCCATCTCGAATTTTGTGGAGCTTACCCCTCACTTGACGAACATTTTGTGGATTTCAAACTCATTACACCTTCATATTTTGAGGAATCAATGACAGAGGCTTGAAGACAACATGGAGGAGGATACAAGAAAAATGAGATGCACATGAAGGGGTAGGACAGAACGCCGACGAACTTTTATCGCTTTCTGCACTTAGTTCATTTTTCGACGAAGAAACTATGTTGGCTAAACCCTTTTTTGATCTTGTATCTGTTAGCCCCAGGATGTTCGGCTAAACTCTTATCGTCGGAATCCTAGGGGAACCTCTGTTTAAATTTTATTTTCCATATCGCCTACTTCATCTCGTGCTCTGATTTGTGATTGAAAGTTGTGTTTTGTTTTCTCGTTGTTCGTTTGATTCTTTCCAAGTGCACACTGTCCGCAAGGGTCATATAATGTTGACACATCCACACAATGAGCCGAAAGGCTAGTGATGAAGTCTGGGGAAATCTTAGTTTAGGTTATGCCTTCTGAGTTAGGGGATAGGTGAAAGTCGGCCCCTACCTCCGGAGCTTGAACCGGAGCGAGCAACGATAATATTGAAATTGACTTATAGATTTGGATAGAGAGGGGAATCGAGTTATGACCTTGACCTCGAGAGAATCTTGATAGGTAACTTGGGGAACAAATCTCTTAGTCGGTCTGCAAGCATACACCATGTGAGTGGGGGCTTGCTGATTAGGTAGCCGCAAGAGTGGGGTCATGCTCCAACCTGAGAAGCTCTCTAGCCGAACCTTTAGGTCCCCTTGGAAAAGAGGTAAGTGCACGCTAAGAGGTGGTATCCCTCTGACACTTGGGTGTTAAGATTTAATACTTTTATCGGGATTTAAGATAGCAAGCTCTCCTCCCTGAGAGAGAGTGTGATTATGACCAGATTACATTTGGTCAAGCCTTGAGCCTTCGTCCTGAGAGCGGAAAGGTGAAAGGTAGAGCAATCACCACGAGAGTGGAGATGCCTTGACTCGTGGTGTAAGAGCCTAGACGACTTTTTAGATATTCACGCCAACGAGCAGATGTGTGAGATTCAAAGGTGAATCCAAGATTCTGGTGTCCTCTCCTCATTGGAATTATCTTTCTTTTAGTTTCTGCATTTTTTATTTTAAAAACCAAAGTACTTATTTCTTCTTTCAATTTATTACTCCTCACCTATTCTGGTTGGGCTTGGACCTCTAGTGTCAAGCCCCAACCTAAGCTTGTTTGAGAAAAAGTGAAAGCAGATGCGTGAAAATGAAGTTTCCTTGTGGGTCGATACCTGAAGTACTTGCGATGATAGGAGTGTGCTAAGTTTATAAATATCAAAATTTGAAGTGAAGAATTTCTTTTACGGAAGCTTGACCCTAACTTTACGTCTTAACCTGAGGTAATTTTCTATCATACCCCACACTTCACATCAAGATTTTGGCGTCATTGCTGGGGATATTTTTTATTTTTCACGCCTTTAACCCTACTATTTTGATTTCAAGCCTTATCTTCATTGTTTATATTTCACAACTTGTGTATAATTTTTTGGTTTCTTTGTTCCATTTTTCTTTTCTGTCTTTTTATTTCTTTTATCTTATTCTAACATTTGATCTGCTGCCTAACATTAACCTCTGCTTGAGAGGTGCATGCTAAGAGCCAACTCTGAAGAAGAAGAAATCCTTAAGTTCGACCCTGAGATCGAACAAAACTTTAGGAGAAGAAGGCGAGAGCAAAGACTCCGAAAACTCCAAACCTGAGAATTAGAGAACAACACCGAGATGGCTCAACCAAATCCAATTGCGGGTCAACCTAATCCAGTTGGGGACGAAGCTAATCAAGCCAACCCACGCATTGCGGCCAACCCTGATGCAGCTCGAGCACTTGAAAAAATCTGCGGACATACAACTGTAGTCCTGAACTTCAGAATAACAATGCTAGAAGTGAATGCCAACAAGTTCTAGTTAAACCCAACTATCTTGGGTTACTTGGGTCAGAATCAGTTTGGCGGACTTGCCCATGAAGATCCTAACCAACTTTTAATCAACTTCATCAAAATCTATGACACCTTCAAATGTGATGGACTTACCAACGACACGGTCAGACTTCGCCTATTCCCATTTTCTCTTCGGGATAAAGCTAAGGGATGGTTGCGTTCATTGGAGGAGGATGCAGTCAAGATATGGGATGAGCTCATCTCAGCCTTTATGACCAGATTTTACCCCCTAGGAAAGATCGTGCAAATGAGGAACCAAATCACCTCATTCATCCAATGGCATAACGAGTCACTCTACGAAGCCTGGAAGAGGTTCAAGAAATTACTAAAGCAGTGCCCTCACCATGGGTTCCACAAATGGATGACGGTCCAGACCTTCTACGACGTGCTCACTCTTGATAGTAAGTCCACCCTTGACTCAGCAGCTGAGGGCAGATTCATGTCCCAAAATATAGATGAGGCAACCCAATAATCGAAAGAGTCATCAAGACCCATCGAGAGTGGCCAGATGATAGGGTGAACATAAATAGACCCGAAGAGCGAAGCAAGCCAAACCTCGCAAGGCTAGATCAAATCTTAACTCAAATAGAAGGCATCATCAACCTATTCTGAAAAACTTTAGAGAAGAAAAACGAACCCACCTCCTCAAGTTCCAAGATATGTGCAGCATAAGTAACCCTGAACCAACCTTCTCCACCTTTTGTTTGGTGCGAGCAATGCTGGATGATTGGACATGTAGCCGCCCAATGTCAAGTCATCAACTACAATGTCCAAGAGCCCCAAGACGAATAAGTAAACGTTGTGGCACCATATGGCCAAAACCCAACGACAAGACAATATCAAGGTCAAGGTCCACCTTGGATCAGATCACACCCCAACCTGTCGTATAATAACCAAAACTACCAGCAAAGGCCCCTAGCTCAAAACTTCCAACATAATCTCTACCCACCTCAGAACAACCAACAACAACAAGTCCTGCCTCCAACTCAACCCCACCTAGCTCTACCCCCACCTCCAGCAAAGTCAAGCCTTGAAACAATGATGAAGGGTTTCCTCATGCAACAAAGTGAAGCAATGAAACAATAGAACGAGACCTTGAGGCAAATGTGCACCAAGATTGACGAACTTGCAGCTCGAAACAAGATCTTGGAGAACCAAATAGCTCAACAAGCAAGCTTTTCTACAAGGCCTCCGGAAACGTTCCCAGGGCAACCTGAGGTAAACCCAAGAGAACATTATCATTCTGTATCCCTCAGGTGTGGGAAGCAGCTAGAAGACCCCACAATGAAGAAAGCCCCACTTGAAACTACTGAAGCAAGACCTAGAGATGTTGAATCGAGGGCTGAGCAAGAAGCGAACCTTCTCCACCTTTTGTTTGGTGCAACCAAACAAAAGGTGAGCAAGAACCAACCTTCTCCACCTTTTGTTTGGTGCGAGCAATGCTGGATGATTGGACATGTAGCCTCCCAATGTCAAGTCATTAACTACAATGTCCAAGAGCCCCAAGACGAATAAGTAAACGTTGTGGCACCATATGGCCAAAACCCAACGATAAGACAATATCAAGGTCAAGGTCCACCTTGGATCAGATCACACCCCAACCTGTCGTATAATAACCAAAACTACCAGCAAAGGCCCCCAGCTCAAAACTTCCAACATAATCAGTACCCACCTCAGAACAACCAACAACAACAAGTCCTGCCTCCACCTCAACCCCACCTAGCTCTACCCCCACCTCCAGCAAAGTCAAGCCTTGAAACAATGATGAAGGGTTTCCTCATGCAACAAAGTGAAGCAATGAAACAATAGAACGAGACCTTGAGGCAAATGTGCACCAAGATTGACGAACTTGCAGCTCGAAACAAGATCTTGGAGAACCAAATAGCTCAACAAGCAAGCTTTTCTACAAGGCCTCCGGAAACGTTCCCAGGGCAGCCTGAGGTAAACCCAAGAGAACCGTATCATTCTGTATCCCTCAGGTGTGGGAAGCAGCTAGAAGACCCCACAATGAAGGAAGCCCCACTTGAAACTACTGAAGCAAGACCTAGAGATGTTGAATCGAGGGCTGAGCAAGAAGCGAACCTCAAGGAGAACACCCAGTCGAAGCAAATCTTCAGCAGTAATCCAGAGCCTATCTCCCTGCCAGCTGAACCTCCACGAGACAATTCCGAAGTAACCCCCACCTTAAAAGCTCTGGTCGACCTGAGATTTGTACCCTTCTCCCAAAGGCTAATGAAAACCCAATGAGACCAACATTTTTCTAAGTTTATGGAAGTACTAAAAAAATTATACATCAACATCCCATTTATCGAGGCCATCCAATAGATGCTATCTTACTTCAAGTTCTTGAATGACATACTTTCGAAGAAGAGGAAGATAGATCTCCACGAGACGGTGGCCCTAACTAAAGAAGCAAGTGCGGTCATCCAGAACAAGCTTCCCCCAAAGCTGAAGGATTCAGACAACTTCTTGATTTCATGTGAAATCGAGGATTTCAGGATCAGCAAGGCTCTTTGCGATCTGGGATCTAGCGTCAGCCTAATACCCTATTTCTTTGCATAAAACTCAATGTTGGAGAATCAAAGCCTACTAACATGACTTTGCAGCTTGCCGATAGGTCCGTGAAGTACCCCCAAGGCATCTTGGAGGATATCTCCATCAAGGTCGGGAAGTTCTACATCCCTGTAGATTTCATTATTTTAGACATGGAGGAAGACCTGAACACACCCGCTGATCTTAGGAAAGCCTTTCTTAGCTACAGTTGGTGCCATCATTAATGTAAAAATGAAATGCTATCTTTACAAGTGGGGGAAGAAAAGATCGTATTCAACTTGGCCCAGACAATAAAGTAACCTTCCTATGACACTGTGCATTAAATTTCAAGCCCTGAGGAAGAGGTGATCCAAGGAGTTCAGCAGTGATCCTCAAAGAGGACCCACTCCAAGAAGCTTCACTCTATTTGAACTGATGGACGATCCTTACTCGACCTTGTTCATGAAGCTCCTTGACTCAGGACAAAAAGATGAGATCCCACCTGCGACACTTTACTTAGTAGAAAACTTGGACCCAGGAGAACTGCTAAACCCTTCAAGTACTAAGAATGCACTTCAAGAGGCGGTCAAGAAAGAGATCAAAGCTTACCTCATGGGGTCAGTCGAAGATCCATCAGAAGAGCTCCAACTTCAACCCCACCTGACTGACTATAGAGGAAGAAAGTCTAGTCAAGGAATTTAAACATGGCGCTTTTTGGGAGGCAACCTAGAGTTTTAACTTAACTCAATTTAATTTTTGCAGGAATAAAGCAGCCAACTTGTTCAGTTCAACCCGTCTTTTTCAAAGTTTGAGGGTTAACCAGAGTACCTAGGGGTGAGACCCAACCCTTCATGAGACCTCAACACAAAACTTTTTTCGGATCAACAACCTGCATTCTCTTGGGGCCCATCTAGCTCATCTAGCCAAATTGGTGTCACTCAAGATGTTTGAACAACAGCTGCGAGTAGCAACTTCAACTCCCAACACCCCATCCCCAACATCTGGACCCCAACAGCCTTTCCCATCTTGAATCAACACTGTGGACAATGTTAGATTTAAGTTTGGGAGAGTCAATGGTACGATCTATACTCCTTTATTTTTGTATCATTTGTATATGTTTTGGGCATTATTACCATCTTCATGTACACTCTTTGCCCTTGAAAATTTATCACAGCATGCATTTGAATTGTCAACCCCTAGCTACTGAACTTTACCCTATGACCTGAACATCTATTTGCTTGCCCCAAGCTACTTTTTGTTTGCACCGAACTTAAAATTAGAGAACATTATGAACATGTTTCAGAACTCACAGCCTAGAATTTTTTATTTTCTTGAGCACCTATAAATTCAAATCTTGAAAACTAAATCGGCTCTGAACAAGGATCAAAACCTAGGCAACTTGTCCAAACATTTGAAAAAGTCCTGGTCTTATATCTAGAAGCTTAACCTCTATCCCCTGGATATGAAATTTATTGGAAAAAGCAAGCCATGAAAAAGAAAAAGGTTAAGCCACCTATTTGTGTTATCCACCTGAACCCGAAAGGTTGTACCACTATGTTTATCTCTACCCTGAGATTCGAGTATGTGATGAATTTCACACCCTGGGCACCCCACCAGAGTATTCTATGAAGAAATATGTGTACTAGTGTTGTGAGGAACCCAAACTTGATTTCCTCTATCCATGACATGAGTATTGCATTGCACCTCTAACACCCAAGCTGAGTATTTTAGGAAGAAAAACAAGGCCCGTGTTGAGAAGATCAAGTCACACCTTTCTTGCCCAACTAGAAAAACACATGTAGGTTGCGCCGAAAAATGTATAACATGTAAAGAAAATGATGGGGTGAAAAAACAAGTGGTGACTAAGTTAAATATCCAGTTTTTGCAGAGGAAGGGCCCTAGGTCTGAGACACAGGCTGAACTTAGTAGATTGGCAGGTTGGGGTAAGCTTTCGAGCAAGCCCTACTCCTTGATTTCAATGATCCATATTCAGAGTCTTAATCTGTTAATAATCTATAAATGATGCTTGGGGATTGAAAATCTTAGGTCGGGGTAAATTGATGTATTATTTATTTTGTGATAGGATTTGAATCTTATTTTTTGATCTTAAATTCTCTAATTTATTTACTTGAGGACAAACAAGAGTTTAAGTTTGGGGGAATTTGATAATAGGAAAATGTATACTGAAAAAGATGGACCCAACCTCCTAAAAGCTTGCCTAGAGCTCTATTTATGTAAACATTATCAGCAGATTATATCCATTTTTAATATTTTAAATATTCAACATCTTTATATTTGGATTATGGGATTCTAAACTAATTAGAGGAGGATTATAACTTTCATGATTTATATGATTTGAGCATTTGAAATTTTGAATTATTTCCTTTTTTGGGGACCAGGGTAACTTCCATAACTGTTGTCCCGAATTTTGCGGAACTTACCCCTCACCTGATCGAGATTTTAGATATTTTGTGGATTTCAAACTCATTACACCTTCGGATTTTGAGGAATCAATGGCGGAGGCCTGAAGACAACATTGAGGAGGATAAAAGAAAAAGGAGATGCACATGAAGGGGGAGGACGGAACGCCGACGAACTTTTATCTCTTTCTGCACTTAATTTAATTTTCGACGAAGAAACTATGTTAGCTAAACTCTTTTCTGATCTTGTATTTGTTAGCCACAGGATGTCCAACTAAACTCTTATTGCTAAAATCCTAGGGGAACCTCTGTTTCTATCTACTTTGCTCTGAATGTTTTAAGTTTCATTTTTTATATCGCCTACTTGATCTCGTGCTTTGATTTGTGATTGAAAATTATGTTTTGTTTTCTCATTGTTAGTTTGATTCTTCCCAACCGCGCATTGTCCACAAGGGCCATATAGTGTTGTCACATTCACACAATGAGCCGAGAGGCTAGTGATGAAGTTTGGGGGAAGCTTAGTCTAGGTTATGCCTTCTAAGTTAGTGGATAGGTGTAAGTCGGCCCCTACCTCTAAAGCTTGACCCGGAGCGAGCAGCGATAATCTTGAAATTCACTTATAGATTTGGATAGAGAGGGGAACCGAGTTATGTCCTTGATCTCGATAGAGGCTTGATGGGTAACTTGAGGAACAAATCTCTTAGTCAGTCTGTGAGCATATGCCACGAGAGTGGGGGCTTGCTGATTAGGTAACCGCTGCGAGAGTGTGGTTATGCTCTAACCTGAAGCTCTCTGGCTGAACCTTTATGTCCCCCTTGGAAAATAGGTAAGTGCACGCTGACAGGCGGTATCCCTCTAACACTTGAGTGTCAAGATTTAATATTTTATCAGGATTTAAGATGTTGAACTCTCCTCCCTGAGAGAGAGTGTGACTATGACCAAATTACATTTGGTCAAGTCTTGAGCCTTCACCGCGAGAGCGAGAAGGTGAGAGGTAGAGCAATCACCGCGAGAGCGAGGTTGCCTTGACTCATGGTGTAAGAGCCTAGATGACTTTTTAGATATTCACGACAAAGAGCAAATGAGTGAGGTTCAGAGGTGAATTCAAAGTTCTGGTGTCCTTTCATCATTGAAACTATTTTTCTTTTAATTTCTGCATTTTCTATTTTAAAAACCCAAAAACTTATTTCTTCTTTCAATTAATTACTGTTCACCTATTCTAGTTGGGCTTGGACCTCTAGTATCAAGCCCCAACCTAAGCTTGCTTGAGGAAAAGTGGAAGAAGAGGCGTTAAAACAAAGTTTCCTTGTGGATTGATACCTGAAGTACTCGACGATTGTCGTATACTTGCGACGATAGGAGTGTGCTAGGTTTATAAATATTAAAATTCGAAGTGAAGACAATCTTTTACAGAAGTTTGACCCTGATTTTACATCTTAACCTGTGGTCATTTTTTATCATACCCCACACTTCGCATCAGTCTCCATATTATTAATTTTACACTCGAATCAAATAGGAAAAAAAAGTTAAAGTCACAATACAGACCATATCTGACTTTGACATAGACCAACTGTATTTCATCTAAAGATAAAATCCTAGTTTTAATTGGTTTCTAAGTTCAAATTTGATTTCATTTTAAACTTATATGAAATCATAAATACATCTATATAAACACTAGGCCATAAAATTATTTTCTTTTCTCAACTGTCACGAAGTTTCTCTTTCTCTCTCTCCTTTGGGTTAGAGGAGGAGTTGACTTGAACCAACATCAATTATGGGCATAAGAAGGTTTATCACCGAGGAAGGGAGAGATAAATGATTTAGGGCAAGTAATAATTTGACAACGAGATATGTAAATAAGAGGATCAACTTTAGTAGATTCTTCATATACATATAAAATTAAAATAAAGGAAATTATGGGTAGGTTTATGATTAATAATATTGTCTCTACCATTAATATGTTATTTGTTTTGCAAAATTATTACTTTTATGCCTCTAATAGACTTTTGGGATGGAGACATCAATTCAATCGTAGAACAGTCAGAGGCTTAATCACCTTGAAACATTTTAGCATCTTCCTCGGATGCATGTTGCTCCCAACGTGAGTTTCTCGAATTGAAGATAATGCAACGCAAACTCTAATCTAAATTGAAGATGATGCCCAATCATTCTCTCTTTAATTTGTCTTTCTTTTTGTTTCATTTAATAATTCAAAGTTGTCATGTAAACCATCCTTTTGCCATATTTTGCTCTATCTTAGTATTTAAGATTCTTACGTTATGCTTGTTCCTCTCTATTCACACAATACAATTGGGCCTTAATATCATGAAAGACCCAAATAAATTTAAGTTAAATTAAACCTAATCAATTTAGGCATTTGAGTTAGAGTTGAATTATATTATTCAATTAAAATAAATAGGACTTCTCTCTCCTTAGAGAGGGTAAGGGGAAGAGGAAAAGAAGAATAAAATAAGGGAGGCCGAGGTATATAAATAGAGGAGGTTGAGGAGTCTAAAGCAAAAGGATCAATGCTAGCTCTGATTGTGGGAGGCCACACACGGACTGGTCATCATTGAAACTGGTGAGATTGTCGGCGATGTCATGATTCATGTAATTCATTTACTCTATTTGACCTAAATCAACCTACTAAATTAGTTTGACGAACCAATTATGTGGTTACATGGTCAAAACCATCAACTTTGGATGAAGAAAAACCAAATCAAATCCCAACCAACATCCAAAAAAGAATGGTGCTCCATATGTAGTACTCCATCCATTCCTTATCCTCTTACAATATCAACTACTTTTAGAAGGTACTACATTATCAACTTGATCAGTATAATCAGATAACAACTTAACTAGAAACCCTTGCATAAAGAGCCATGTCCAAAGACAGTTTATGTGCAAACAAAGCAAATGCAAAATACTTGTGCAGCTAGTAATCATTCATTACATGAGATCAAAAGCATATGGAGAATAAGTTTTACAATCTTACAGCAACAAAATGTAAACCAAAGTTATAGAAAAGATACAAATGATGTAAGAGTGCTAGCTTTAATATTTTTCTTAAAACTTATGTTCCCCTTCCACATGTCCAAAGACGACATGCTTTACTATTTTCAAAAGCTCATGCTTGACAATCTTACAATGTCAAATTGTAAAAAACCGCTAGCTTTAATATTTTTTGAAGCTCATGTTTTCCTTTCCACATCAGAAATTTATGAAAATTAAATACAAAATTAAAGTATATTAGGTGGCATGCCGCTAATCTACATGTTTCACATGTATTTTATGCATTGAAATTAGACATGCGTTTGAATACGATACAATTTCTTTGTGCTTTCTGCTTTCGAATATGTAAAAAACTATGAGAACCTCTTTGGTTTTATTTTGGACATATAATCTAACGCTACAACTTGTGCAACTGAACCTATATGCCCTCTTTGGTTGGGGAACAAAATCAAGATTAATGTCTTATTTTGCATATTTGAACTAAATACCATTTTTTTATCTGGTAGGCCCCACAACATTTATGATGCAAATAATAAAAAGCTTGAATTATTATGTCTTCTCTATACTAACCTTATTCCTATTGGACTAAGTCAATGGAAGTATGTGGTAGTCTAAAAATTTTAGTCCATGTACAATATGGTTGCAACCAAACAGAGCCATAGTGATTAATGCATCCGTTGTTTTCTTCATGCCTTTATAATGCACCACACTGTTATCTTTATTTTCTCTTCTATAAAAAAATAAATAGCTATGACCTGAAATTTTCCACAAATAAACAAATATGAGAAATAATACATAATAAGGATTTGAGAAAGACTTGTATATATGTAACTCAAAATGTATTGATTTTGCCTTTACTACCAGCTAGATTTAGGAACAAATTTAGCACATGAAGACATGGAATATCACTTCTTTATATTAGTTGTTCCTTTGTAACTCGATCATGAAAGTATCAAATTAGGAAAAAGGAAAAATTGTAATAGTTCCACTCTTCTGCAGTTGATTCATAATTTTGCTTTTTCTCAGTGCATATAAACAATATATCCTTCAATTGCAACTATGAATCCATCAATTTGTTGATATAGTATCTTCAAGCCAAGTCTACTATCCTTGTAGTTAAGAAGCCATTCCGTCAAAATGATGCAAGTTAGTCATACATTATAGCATAAGTTAGTTCTATCAAGAACATTATGAACATGTTTCACTCTAGCATAACCAAAGGGAGAAGTGATATAACCAAAGTACAAGATACAAATGAAAATAAAAAAAGTACAAAACATAGAAGAAATAAACGAAGGTCCAAGTAAATAGTTATGATTACTTTTTATTCCACTTGAACAATCTCCAACCACTAATGAATCTCATATGCTTTTTCACCATCAACTTCATTTGGATTCTTGTCCAGTCCACTTTTTTTAAGATAAATGAACTTTCTACTGTTTCCTGTCTTTTCTGTCTTATTTGGCTTTTCTGACAATACTCGACAGACAATAAAGATAAAATTGTTGACTTAATACAAAAAAATATAAAATTCAATGATTTTAAGAAGCGTTTTTTGTTGAGATAATTTTTTTTATTTTTATAGATATTAAATTATTTAAACTCACCATATTATTTTATTCACTTATTTTAATTTTGCAGTCAATCTACGTTTTCAACAATGCAGATTGCTTCTAAAGTGACAATCTAGATTATCCATGGAAGATGTGGCGATTCAGATTGTCACTTGAGTAATAGTATATTATAATTTTTTTATTCGTTCTTTAAAATTTTATTTAAATAAATGATAAAAATAATCAAATATATAATTGTATAATATTTTATTAATTAGTATAATTATTATTAATCACTATAATAATATTCTTATTTTTATCATTATTCTTAAATAAATTATTATTTTATTTCTATTATTTTTTATATTAGTATTATTAATTAATTAAAATTTTTGAACTTGAATCACAAACATATACCCTAAACTCATAAAAGTTATATAAATTTGTAAACTTAACTAGTTTGTTCAAGAATATTTTGGCAAAAAAGTATATATTATTAATATTTTTTATATAGTTAATAAAATAATAGAGATTATCAAGAACATTAGCTATGCATACTAAATAAATAATATACATTACCAGATAGTGAACACAATCTTAATTCTTCTTTCAATTCATTTTTCCTCAATCCCATGAGAAGCAGATCTTTGTTACTGTTGGCATCTATTTATATAGGTTGTATCATTATATAAATTCGGAATGACTAGCTTAGTTAACA
Source organism: Pontederia paniculata (assembly GCA_001647135.1). Classification (NCBI taxonomy): domain Eukaryota; kingdom Viridiplantae; phylum Streptophyta; class Magnoliopsida; order Commelinales; family Pontederiaceae; genus Pontederia; species Pontederia paniculata. Next base: position 16,477 of record LTAE01010099.1, read on the forward strand.
ACTAAAAGTAAAGAGGGTTTTAAATATTAGCTATAAAGTCATAGTGAAATAAAATTATGAAGTGAAAATATTAAGATGATAACTTGAAAATAGAACAAAAGATTAAAAATGAGAAGATAAGGTAGAAAGGAAACAACTTAAAAACGAATATTGAGCACATGCTGCCCCTAGCTAAATTTTCATATTACATTTATAGAAGAAAAATTAAAGGGGCACATCAAATTTTGTTTGTGGAAATTGAACTCTTAATATTTTCTTTATCAAATCAAATAGTTTGTTAATACATAAATTTATTCCCAAAACTCCAGCCCATGCAGGAATTGCATTCCGATTTTTTATGTACTGATGTTAATAGTGTGTTAATACACAAGTTTATTAATATTAAATTTTAATAAATATATTTGCATTTGACTAAGTAAGATTTGGGAAGCCTTACAAGTTGCTACAGTGGTCAAGCAACCCCTTTTTATGTACTGACTGTAACGCATTGCCTAAATGACCGAGGAAACATTGCTGCGCGCCCGCCAATGCCTTAGGACAAGAACTGGCAGCTAGCTGGGATGCATGCCAGGTGTTTGATGAAATGTCCTGGGTAGTTATCTAAGTGTTTTATGTGTAATATTAGCTAGAATATTATGTAAGGAGTTTTTACAGGAATATTATGATGTGTTGTAATATTTGTGACAGTATATTAGTAACCAGAATTTACACTAAGTTAAAAGGTGTAAGTTAGAGGGAAGTTGTAAACTGGGTAGTTATGGTAAACTCCATGTGTAGGCTTATATATATGTGGGTTCTGGCCCTTATCCAGGCTGGCTGAAACTTAATGAAGTATTCCTTTTCCCCTAAACTCTCTTGTGCATTTCTGTGTGGCTTTCTCTCAGAATTCGGATTAATCTTCTAAGGCATTTAGAAGGGAACAT
>LTAE01010100.1:10639-24167 GCA_001647135.1 Pontederia paniculata
TCTAGATGATAGAGATGCAACAATATCACTAAAATCTAGACCCAAATTCTGAAACACAATAGCATTGAATTGAGGCGTGGAAACCGAGTGGTATGCTGCTGCCAATTCATCTGCGAGATATTTCAGTTGCCGTAGATAAGAGGCTTTTGAATTATCTCTTTTCTTGAGAGATTACATCTGCATAGTTAGTTGCAAAATTCTTGTATGAGAAGAGGCGCCAAATGTCTGATGAAGAGAACTTCATACCGAATGAGATGTCTCCAATCCAATCACATGAGGAAGTACTTCCTCAGAAAGGGAAGAAATGATTCAACTAAGTATTAGTTGATCTTTGCGAACCCAATCGGTATACGCCGGATTGGGTGTCCCAGTATAAGCAGAACCATGAGACACAGTTGATGAGGCAACTATCATAGATGGCGGACAAATAGATGTGCCATCAATAAACCTGTAAAGATCAAAACTGCGAAGCAAAGGAAGAAACTGCATCTTCTAAAGAAGATAATTGGTTGAAGTTAGTTTAATGAAGAGCGCATGATGAATCTGTCCAAGAGATGGCAAACTCGTAGGGAATGCAAGTACATCTGATGAAATTATCGATGTAGAGTTCGCAAATGAAGAAATCATCTCGGTCGCGTCAAGAAACACGGTCCGTGTTGAACAAAACGGTTCGTGTTGATTGCACGGTCTGCAGAGAGGACGCGATGAGAACTAGACGTGCTTTTGGAGAGGGACACGGCCTGCGTTGAGGGCCTACATCGGAGAGGAGCACGTCGAACGCGTCGGAGAGGCGCGTGCAGCGCGTTGAGAGCGCGTCGCGTATGAAGAGCGCGTCGTCGGAGGAGCGCCTCAGAATGGCCGAACACGGCCTGTGTTAGTGCAGACGGCGTCGATGCAGAGTCGCGTCGGAGGAGCGCGCGTCGCGTCGGATGAGCGGAGGATCGCGTCGCAATGGCCAAACACGGCCTATGTTGGTGCAGATGGTGCCGGTACAGGGACGCGTCGCGTTGAGAGCGCGTACGTCGGAGGCGCGTCGCATCGTAAGGGCCGAGGATGACCCGCGTCGGTGCAGGAATGGGGAGGGGCCGGACGTGTCGTCGGATGAGGAAGGGACGATGACGAAAACAGTCTGTGTTTACAGAACACGGTCTGTGTCGTGTCGAGGAGTCCGGCGGAGAGCCTGCATAACGTGAAAAAGAGAGAGGAGAGAAAACAAAAAGTATGGCTCTGATACTATGTTAGAAAAGTAGAATGGAGAAAATATTTTTCTATATTCATTCTGGTGAGATTGTACATCTATATATAGTACATAAAAGGATCAGAAGAATAACCACCAATATCTATCTAATCTAACTAGAAAAGATCATATAATCTAAACTAATCTAGATAATCACAAATCTAGATAATATCAGATCTGAGTAACAACAAATCTGGATAATATTAAATCTTTACAAATGATAAGATTAGATTCTCTAACAATGGTGAAAAAAATTTCTCTGAAAATGGTAGAGGAAACTAATTAATAAGTAAACATCTAAATTCTCCTAATTTTTTGTCTTAATTTTTTTTAATACTCATATAATTAATTTATTCCAAAAAGTTGATGAAATTATGAGAGATATCATTTTGAAAGATTATAAAGACTTTTAGGAGAATGATTAAGAAGATATAAAAGTGCTTAATTAATAATTGCATGCATGCCATTAAAGAAAAACCTCTCCTAGTGACATCATGTTTGGAAGAATACTATGAAATGATGACACACGTTACTGAGTGGTCCAACCTTTATCATTATTGAGAAGGCTTTAGAGATCCCTAAATCAGTTGCACCTCCCCCTGCTTGCCACTGTCTCACATACAATCTGTATATTACATATATGTGTATAGAAATATTTGCATTTGCATCTACCTTCTGCAACAGCAATTTCTGATCCTTGATCACTTCAATGTAGGGAACAGAATCCAGAAGCCACCACCTAGAACTAGCTATTTAGCAACTTAACAACCACCTATTATATTGTCACATGAGATAGACATTAATCTCCTGCCTGGTGCACTCAATTTACAGATAACATATGATTCAGGGGCTGAATTTCATATTGCACATTGTCACCCTGTTATGAGCTGCTAAAAAAATCTTCACCAGATATCACAATATTTTCTAATGTAATAGATTCTGCAAGCTAATTTGTGTATGTAATGTCTTCATTTTGGGTCTATGTAAAACAATTGAAGCAGATTCCTCTTGTGCTAAATGTGAACCCATAGATGCACGAGTAAGTAACAATTGAGGCAGATTCCAGTGGTGGAAATTCATAAGAAAGTTCATATCACTAATGCAGCTTGCACCAATTGTGGGACAGTAGAATCAACCAACTCTTTGTAGGCTAGCCACTTTCTTTTGGTCTGAAGTTCAACGACTGCAGCAGCAGCAGCTTCAGATAAAGCCTAAGTGAGACTTTGGACCATATTTACATTAACTTCCAGGATGTGGCAAAATTTATTGTGACGACCCGGACCGACATAGTCGACCGTTAGCCGTCACGAGGGATAAAATAGACATAACACTATATCATGTTCAAATAATTGAACGTTGCGGAAACATGATAAGGAGAAATATTCTAACTCTTGAGTTTGCCAAAAATTTCGGCAGCATCTCGACGTAAAATGGATAAGTGGCAAAATGCCCATGTATACAACAGTTTATATAACTGGATATAAACATAAAAGGGAATAACTATCCATCAAATGAAATGTTTGTGATCACAGGAGCACGATGGCTCAGCAACAGTATACGAATACGAGGAACACTGGTCCTCGGGAATCCACAAGAGGGATATAATCAAAATCTCAATCCGAATGGCCAAAACGGATGAATAATAAGAGATAAATGGAAAGTTAGGAACTATACAAGTTTCCTACTCATATATAAATGCTATAAGCAAAGATAACTGGACTACTCTAGTCCGTCGTCCTCACACATGTATAAACCCCAACCCATGCACATCACAAGCATATCTAGCAGTCGTCACCTGCAAAATGGGGAGAGAGGGGTGAGCATAAAGATGGCTCAGTGAGTGGAGGGAACACAATATCGAAAACCAAGAAAACCGAAGCCCACAATGCAATACGATAAAACGGCGACAAATCAATGCAATGAATGCCATGTAAAACATTTGTCCTTCTTAGCTACAAAAGAAAGTAAGCTAAAGGAGGAAGGAACCCTCACTAAGGTTGTACGGCCAATACGAAAACCTAAGTGAGTTATTGTGCGGACTGAGGCTTGCCAATCATAGGCGGTCTTAATAGTTTACCTTCATCGACGTCGTCCACCTGGGGAAGCAGTAGTATGCCAAGGATTTAATCGTTGCCGCTATGAACAGGACTTAATAGTTGCCGCACCTACTCGGAGTTGATCATTCTCCGATGCTATGCAAAATCTCGCCACGAGGCGGTTTTTATCATGACATGTCATATATGTATGAATGCACATGCAATTCATAGAAGGAGCATCTCATAAAGGATACTAATCTAGGGAGAATCATCAAATCCCGCAAAAATTCGAGAATCCGAGAAAACATCATAAGAACCATCGATAAGTCCATAAAGGAACAAGTGCCACATTTCATGAATCTAAGCATGATATAATTTATTTAAAAGCATGGCACACACTCATTCATTTCATATGATGCAGAACATACACATGGATGCGATAATCCATCCCGAAAAGACGTCTTACCTCGGCGTAAGACTATAGACTGCTACTAGAGCATACTTACTGTTATTGTGATAATTCCACTCACCTCGATGTCGCGTGGCCTCCTAAAGTCCAACGCGTCCGAGTCCAAATCAATCACGACAAGATCCTAACCATAAGTTTCATAAACACTTTATTAAACTCATTTCTAATTCTACGACTTGAAATGATACTCTTGTCGATTTTAATTCTAATTAAGAGATACTTCCCTATTTACTAGTTCTTTTCATTTAATAACTCGAATTGACCATAATTATCTATTATTATGATTAATCAGTGATTATATGACTAAGTATCCTATTCTACTTACTTTTTATCAATTTAACATTAACCTATACTAATCCTACCAACTCATCATAAAGATCATTTTAAAATCTAATTCTTTTCATGCTTATCATAATAACTACATGAATATGTTATAAAACTTCCTAACTACATATCACATTTACTTCAAATACACATTCTAAGCACTAAACTTTATATTAGGACTTCTAACCATGACTTAACACTTTATCTCAAAAGCTTCTAATTATAACTCACCGCGTACAGTGTGGAGTGACACTATGCATCCGCGGATCCCGTGAGCTCTAACTCTCAAGAAGTGCGACTCTGCGCTACATATCAAATAATTTGAGAGTTACACATACATGTGTTTATTTATAAAAATCAGCACAAGCTCACATATGACTCATAAGTCAACTCACCGCGTGTGAATCACGATGAAGTCGCAAACACCTCGGGTTCGACACGAGAACCCCGAATAACAAGTGAAGTCCCTACACAACAATTCAGCCATGTTACCTTTCTTGTCCACTTCGAAATCAGCAAGCAATTACCCTAGAAATCAGCTAGTACCTAATCCCTAACATTATCATAAAATATTTCTAATAACCCTCGAACTTACCTAGGACAACTCGCGAGTTGTTGGAATTCAATGTGTCGCGAGCCTCGTCTCGAATCTGAAAAATCAGCACATGTACACACTGAAATCGGCATGCATTTAAATCTTAATTAACTGCTATAACAGTTTTGTACATTCTCTAACTCACCTCAAACAGCTCTAGAACACCTCAGAATCCGAAGACTCCGCAGATCCGACAACGTGTGAAAACGGGCAGCAAAGGGACCTAACACATACATATAGACTTGAGTTATTCCCCCTTCAAATTAATATCTATAATATTGCAGATTTAAACCAGTTCACCGAATGCTCACCGAAGAAAGAAAGAGAGGTATGGCCGGTCAGAAGCACACGGACAACGTCCAACACACCTCGTGAATCCGAAACCTTGCGACACGCCGGAAAAACAGCAGTAATTAATATCAAAACCTATCAGAACGCATCATCACGGATTTAATCGAAACACAACTTACCGGAAAACACACAAGTGCACTTCTCCTCTAGTCGTCTCCTACAACCTCGATGGCGCCGCTGCAATGACACCGAACGGAGAAGAAGCATGAGGAAACGAGAGGAAGAAACGACTGAAACAAGGAGAAGGCCAACCGAACTTGTGCTTTCCATGCACGACAACTAACCTGAAGAAGAGGGAGAAGAGGAAGAGGAGGAGGTTGCGATCGAGTCGTCTCCTCCGATGCCGGCGACCCCGCTGGACTCACGTCGAATAGAGAGGAACGTGAGAGAGAGAGCAGGAAACAAATCAATTTACTTCAAATCGGAGAGCAATCGAAGGCGTCGTAATGTCGAGGTATCAACTTACCGGAGAGAGAAGGAAATCGGTGCTGAAACTCGGCTCAAATCCCTCCGGCGCCGGCGTGATGACCTCCGCTCCCGAGCTGCGCACACGCGAGGAAACCCAAATAAGTCGCCGTCATTGTCTTCGCGTCGACACCAGGAACGAGTTCGTACCTTCCGATTGCTCGCTCGTAGCCGAGAGGGTGCTCGGCCGGTGTGCCCTGGTCGCGGCCGTCGCGCGTGGGAGAGACGAAGGAGATGGAGATGGCGGCACTGTAGCAATGGGGAGGAGAAAAAGGGGTGTTTTTATATAACCCTAGGGACACGTGTCGTGCATCCAACGGCCGATCACATTTTATTTAAACTTTATTTTTATTCCTTTAATTTCCCATGCGAAATGACAAAGTTAACCCTGCTAATTTAAAAAAATTCAAAAATGCCACTGTGGACTTTGCATTTTTGTTGGGCTTTTACATTTATTCAAAATGAAAACTTTACAGTTAATCAAGAACTGTGGGCCGGTCGATTTCCACCAGAAAAGAATGATCTGATAAGTAACCCTTCTGTTATTCTTTAGTTCATTGATTCAAAAGCCAGCAGTCGAAAGTTTCTTAGCAACATCAGCAATTCGAAGGCCTCAACTGGTTGAATGCATATATGAAAATCACAACTGACGAGATTGAGCTTCATGTTAACACCAGAATATGCCATTTATGACTAATAAGTTGAGCAGACTACCTAAGAATGAAGATCATAGACATGTCCATTTAGAGTTAGAAACGAACTTCATTCGCGAAGTCGTGGAGGTCTGATCTTGTATCATGATATCTTAAAAATCTATCTTATATGCTCGTGTTGTCTTTTCCTGATACACAAGAGGCCTGTTTGTCAAGTAGAACCGAGAGTTCTCCGAGTTCTAGTGAATAGTTTGATTTGATAGATTAGTTCTAATAGTGTTGGAATGAATTGTATTGTCATTATACGTAGGTTCTAGTGGGTGTTTGGATAAAATATGAGAATCGAAAATATAAATATATTTTTAATAAAAAATAAACTTATTTAATTTTAAAATTATTGATAAGTATTACAAAATTAATTTCACTAATTAATATTTTCATAAAACTTTTGTTAAAAATTATTGATTAAAAAGTAATTAATAGATAACATAAAATTAATCTCATGAATTAATAATGTAATAATTCTAGTTTCATAAATAAATATTTTTTGGTAATAAAACATATATGGATTAATAATTTGTAATATAAATTAAATATAGCGTAATAAAATATTTTTTGACAAAAAAANTGCTCGCTCGTAGCCGGGAGGGTGCTCGGCCGGTATGCCCTGGTCGCGGCCGTCGCGCGTGGGAGAGACGAAGGAGGGGCGGCACTGTAGCAGTCCGGTGGAGGAGGAAAGAGGGTTTTTATTTGGGGTAGGGGACACGTGGCAAAATCATAGCGGCCGGATCCGATTTTATTTAATTTTTATTTAATTTATTTCCTTCCCCTGCGAAATGACAAGAAAGCCTTGTTAATTTAAAAAAAAATTCAAAAATGCCACTGTGGGCTTTGCATTTTTGTTGGGCTTTTACAGGACCAGCTGATAAGTCAAAGGTGAAGTGCTATGAATGTAACAGGGTAGAGCACTACAAGAGCGAGTGTTCCTCACTGAATAGAAAGAACAAAGAAAAGAGCTCCTCATATTACAAGAAGAAGAAGACATTTAAAGTCACTTGGAATGATTCGAGTGATGAAGACAGTGAAGCTGGAAGAACATCTTCAGAAAAGGAAGAAGAAGCTTTGCTCTGCCTCATAGTAAACGATGATGTATCCTCCTCTCATACAAATAATAGTGATAATGATAGTGATGAATGAGAAAAAAGATATTATTTTTTATATGCATAAAGAATTTAACATTATGATCAGAAAATACTCTATCTTGAAAAGAAAGAATGATAATCTGGTTCAACAAAATAATAAACTGAAAGAAAACATTGGTAATTCTGAAAGATAAATTTCTGATTTGAATGCTCAAGTAGTTATGAATAATGCTAACTTAGAGAAACATGTTAAAACTATAAACTCTTTGACATCAGAATTCACTGATATTAAAAATAGTTTTGAAACATTTTCATATGGGAGAAAGATGTTAGATGTGATGCTGTCTCAGCATAAGAGTCCTTCAAATAAAAAGGGGTTAGGTTTTGACTCATTCAATAATAATGATATGTCTCAAGGAACCGTTTTCGTAAAAGTCTCACATTGTTTTGATACAAACTCTCTTAGCACTTCTACCTGTGTAAACAAAGCTAAAAATGCTATGAATACTGAACTTGTTATTGGTGAAAAGAATATCGAATTGTCATCAAAAGAAAATATAAATGTTTAAAGGAGAAAGTCTGAAATTAAGGCACAACAAAAGAATTATACTTTCATGTATCAAAGAAAAACTAAACATGCTTACATGCATGATGTTAGAAATGAGTATGTACATTCTTACTCTTATATGACTTCTGTTAATGTAAGCATAAATTCTATTAAAACAAGAAACCTGCACACTCACAAAAATACATATGCTATGAGAAGGAAAAATAGAAAAACTTATTCTCATCTAAACTATAGAAAAATGCATGCAAAGAATGTTACATGCTATTACTGTAATAAACTAAGACACTATAGTTTTAACTATAACACTAGGAGGTATATACCCTCAAAAGTTAGACAAATCTGGGTTCCTAAAAGAATTCTTAGTATTAACACCTCTGGACCCAAAGAACCTTGGGTACCAAATAAAAAATTGTGTGTTGTTCTTGCAGGGTGCCAGCTGAAATCAACAAGGTGATACTTTGAAAGAGACTGCTCAAGACATATGATTAGAGATGAAAGAAATATCTTGAGCAGAATAAGGACACTAAGTGGCAAAATAAATCTTGGAGGATAATGACCAAGGAAAAATCCTTGGTAAAGGTAATCCTATATGTAATGTAGTTATAAGAAATGTAAAAGACTATAATGTCGGATTTGAACAAAGCAAATACTTAATAACACTGAAAAAGCTTTGCATTTGGGATTTAGGCATAAAAAATGTGAGTATGTTTCTGTTTTGATGATTTGCCTAATCACAAATGTCCAAATGATATGTATGACAAATCTGAAATATGACATAGGAAACTAGAACACTTGAACTATAAAGATATGCATAGCCTAGTGAAAAACTTGATATACTTATTAGTCCTGCAAACAGAATTCAATTTGAACTAAATATGAAAATATCCAAAATCTGGAGTGATCATGGAAGTGAATATGAAAACTGAAGATTTGAAGAATTATGTGAGAATTGGAATTCTGTATCAAACTCTCAATACTAAGTACTCCACAACAGAATGGAGTAACAGAGAGTAAGAAAAATCTAATAACTAGGACCCTGCTTAGTTAGAACAAGCTTGCCAAAAATTTGAGTAGAAACTGTCAACATTTCTTATATGATTCAGAACAAAGTGTTGATTAAATCCCTGTAGAAGGAAAACTGTTTGAAATGATGTATGATAGGAGACCAAGCATCTTATATTACAAAGCTACTAGGTGAAACCGGGTTGTCCTGAGAATTAGAAACAAATTAAGAAAAAATTGATGAAAAGAGTAATGATACTCAAATAAATCTCAGTATACTCTATAGAGGGTACAACTAAAATGACACTAATAAGATAAAGAATCAACACCTACCATTTTCAATAAAATTGACAATATCAGTGATCAACCTAGGGGGATTAAGCTCATAGAAGAAGATCATTAGAATGATCAAAACCTAGATAAGCTAACCTATAAGAAGAAAGACTCTCAACTCAGGAAAATCACAATAAATGAGATTGTCAAAATGGATGAGAAATTCGAGTACCCAGATCATGTGTCTAATCCTTCTAAACAAGCTACTAGAGCTTTGCTCATATTCTCTTAAAAAGTTTTTTTTTGGTACAAGTCGCATCTAAAAGCACTTTGGGGAATAATATCTTAGTTGTGCATATTCATGTGGGTGACATTATCTGTGGATCCACAAATTCTCAAATGTGTAAAGATTTGAAAACTCTAATGCATGAAAGGGTTGTGATGATGAGAAAAGGGAGAGTGCAGACTAGAAACTATACGGAGGCATGATTGAATGCCATACTTGATTGCCTCCAGATCAGACATTATAAGTCAAACCCAAGAATTCTTACTTGACTGCAAAACCCTTGAGAAGAGATAGACTTAATACGTTTAAGAGAGAATTTGAAATGTGAGACTTAGGATTTCAGAAAAGCAACTTAACTTATTGGTGACTTACCTATGTGAGTATCACTGATTAATAAATTTGTAAATTGAATGTGTTGCACAACACATACATGACAAGACTTTTTTTCTTTAGATATCTATCATAAGTCGAAATATAAATTACTCCGAATAGCAAAGGATAAGATGGTTAAGATACTTAAGGTTCAGGATAACTTCGGATGCCCACTCATAATTTTGGGCGACCGATTTGAATCCCTATCTAGTTCAGTCGATTAACGTATAAACATAGGACGCCCTATGTTGTAAATACCGAATAATACTTAGAACAACGAGCGTTCGTTATTATGCTTCGGACGATCGAAATAGGTTTATGATCTGACATTAGTGGAACCAAAGGTTGTCCATTGAATCATAGGACGACCACTGAGATTATAACTCAACCGACACTCCTACTTCGGTCCCCATCATTTACTTCGGGCGACCAATGCCGTGAACACTTTATATATATAGTGTGGTTCATACTCAATCATCATTATACGTGACAACTATTCAAGAGGATGATCGTTCGTATCCTTCGCAGTTCTTCATCGTCTTCCCTCCGAGCTTGCATTCAAATCCTATGAAGTTCCAAGGGATTAAAGGATCTCAAAACATTTTCAGACAAGGATTCAAACATCTAGGTAAACCTAACACTCCACTTTTATGTTGCGAAATCTCAGTTTAAGCATTCTCACTAGGGTTTACTAAAGTCTTACTACCTAACGAAATGTAATCTTATTGTGAATGTACTTCTTTCACATAATCAAATCATTTCATCTTCCCTTCACTATTTCCTTCTTGTTACCCTAGATTCATTTGCTCTTATCTATCCACTAGAAGTCATGTCGCCTATTAAGCAAATCGTTAAGAGACGTAGACTAGTAAAAATGTCTCAAATAGCAAACTAAGTAAGTGATTCATCTTTCACACCACAAGAAACTGTTGACACAACCAGAATTCCCCTAGATGAGATTTCGAATACAGACAATCTCACCTCAACTGAACCTGCCTTTAGTTCTAAGTGGTACATCAGCGAAAAGGCACAAAGTCAATACTCCATATTCTACAATGAACAACGTATAGTTGAATCATTTCATTCTATTGACTGGGAAAGCCTTCAACTTCCTGGTCTTAAAGAGACGTTCGAGGATTGTGAATGGATCAAATTTTTCAATCTTAATTAGACAGTCTATCCGAATTTAGTCAAACATTTCTACGTCAATATCAATTATGATGACACATATGAAGAAGACAAGTCCTATCTACACGGCAAACACTTCTCCATAACTGAATTCAAATTGAATGAAATTCTTGGCACTCCGAGCTTCCCCCATATCAAACTTGCTCCAATGCATTGGCCTCACACCACCTATATCCAAAATCAAGTTGCAGTAATTGTGAGTGGAGGACAAATAGATACCTTTGTACAAGCATCCCTTCATAATCAACTCTCACTTGTCATGAAAGTTGTTCACCACATCATCACTCACATAATTCTTCCTAGGGCCGGTCACTATACAAGAGTAAATCTCCTTGACTTAGCTGTTCTTGCAAACCTTGTTGATCCTGCAACATCTAGAATTTCCTTAGGAAAATTTCTCATATATCAGCTTATTAAAACCAAGGAGAAGGTACACTCCAAAAGGACTAAAGGTGTTCGTTTATATTATGGAAATCTCATCACTCACATGGTTCGCAAGGTCCTTAGATTTAGGATTGCTGATAATGAAGAGATCCTTCTTCCTACCAAGAATGACAAGATCTCAGCAGTGACCTTGACCAGAAAAGGATCACAAAAGACACTTCCCAATCCATTGAAGTTCCATTTATCTCTGAGTATCAGGATCTCTCCACAGCTGCACCATCAACCTTTGAGAATCAGGACCTCTACGCAGCTACAACTTCACTCCCAAAACCTACCCAGCCATATAGAGATCACCCCACTGCCACTTGCACCTATTCTTTCTCAGTTGCATGGCCTCCAAGTAGAGAAGACTGGATCTCCATGTGCACCAAAGTTGATATCATGTCAACACAACTCATCATAGTGTCTAGTCAACTGAGTCAAGCACTCGAGTTGAAAAGAAAGTGGCAGAAGAGTAGTTCGAGAATGATAAAGTGAGTAAAGATCTTCAGGCTCACTATAATGAAGTCAGTCTACGTTGGGAAGTCATGGATAGTTTCATGAGGGCAACTGGATATGAGCCTGCTACACATCCTCTTGATTGACACCCTCTTTTTGATAATTACAAAGGGGGAGAGACTAGTCAGAGGAGTGAACAATCTATATCTGAGCCAACAGAGGAGAGACTTGAACCCATTCCAAAAGAGGTTCAAGAGGAGGAAAATAGAGATGTTTCTGAGGCTGATAATGAGGATCGAAGACAAGTGGAGGAACCTGGTAACACAGAACAATGAGTTGTTGCTAGGGTTGTAGAAGCTGCTGAGCAAGACTTTAACCTTAAAATTGCAGCAGCTGATCAAGAGAAGACTCCTGCACAAGAGGATGAAGATGGTCGGACAAATATTGAAGTACTTGTTGAAGCAACAACCTTGAGAGAAGAGATAGAGGATGAGCTCCAAGACTTGGTGGGTGAGCTAGATGAAAGCATCAACATCTTGATGGGAGAAGTTGTGAACAAGATACTAAATGAAACATATAGGATTACTAAGGATATAGCAGGGCAAACAACAAGTTCTTCTTCCTCTGAGAAAAAGAAGAAGGATAAGGACCAGAAAAATTAGATAGATACAATTATATTGAAAACTCTGTTGTATAAAAAACTTTCTGAATCTGAATGTTTGTAATGAATATGTTTTTGCTCTGAATGATATGTGTATGAGTTTTGTTTTCAGAAATGAAATGAACATGCTTGTGAAGTATGCATTGCAATTATTCTTTATGAAGTATGTCTCAGAATGTAAAATGTTAAAAAAAAATTGTTGAATATGTTTAATATACATATCCTGAATATATGCATTGGTTGAGGGGGAGAGATTTCTGAAAAATATGATATCTGATTGAGGGAGAGTATTTCTGGTTAGTGAAATTTCTGTATAAGCTTTATATTTACAACTAACCCTAAGTTCACTCCTCATAAATTTGTAATCATCAAAAAGGGGGAGATTGTTGAATCTAGAATCCCGAGATTATTTTGGTGATCACAAATTTGTGAGGGAACTTAGTTTGGACTGATAAACTTGTTGAATTGTGTTCTGAAAGACAAGATTTTCATGTTCAGAAGATGATAGGTCGACCAAAGTTGATGAACAAACGATGTATGCACATGGAAGACATAACAGGAAGATCATATATGTGCAACGGTCGTCCAAGGATTTAGAAGTGGTCGATCGATGTGAAGAGCAAAGATCAAAGAGATGGAGTCAAATACTAAGTAGTTGATTGAAGATATTAAGAGGACGACTGAAGACAAGACTGAACAGGAGAGGTCACTCGATAAAGAACAGTGAGAGACCGATGGTTTCACGTCTACAATAAAGAGGATGAAGAACAGGTGGTTCAAGGAGAAGTGGACGCCCAGTGAGGAGACTTAGCTGAAGAGGTTCTTTGGCTAAGGGAAGGAGATGTTGTCTGATGATGAAGAGAGGACGACCGAAGAACTGAGGATGAAGGCAATGGACATCCAAAGGTTTCAGAGTGAAGACAGTGGACGACCGGGAGATTGCCAAGGCTGGAGAGGACGTTCGAAGGCTCATGTGTAGGAGCAGCGGACGACCAAAGCTGATGATAGGATGAAGATCGGTCGA
>LTAE01010101.1:0-17396 GCA_001647135.1 Pontederia paniculata
GGCCGACTTCCTGACGCGGCCCTTACCGGATCGATGCGGTCCGTTTTATGAGGACAGAAAAATGAGATCGTACAATCAGAGAAAATCCAACACATGCAGATCTAAATACTTTACTTTATGTATTAGGAATCTGCTAAGGAACATACCTCGGGGCTTATCCTAATATTTCGGAAATATCCTCTTCGGCATCTCTCTTGTTGAGATCGAGGATCTTCTTCTCCTAAGCCGAATAAAATTCATGGGATGAGAGAAAGAAGAATAGAAAGAATGAGCATGAGGAGAGGGGAAGAATCCTCTTACCTAGGGCCGGCCACAATTTTCAGAATAAGAAAAATCTCTGGCTCAACCCCTAGGAGTGTATTTATAATCTAAGAGTCCATATTTTATTGGACAATCAATTAAAATTCGAATTTTGAAATAACTAGGATTCTAATTTTTTATTTCCTAGTTATGAGAATATTTTCGGAGGAGATAAAATTTGAGAAGATTTGAATTTGAATTCGGTTGTTGAGATATTTTTGAATTTGAAAATTTTTGGGGAGTTATATTTCGTGCGGAGTATATTATTATTATTATTATATTGAATAAAAATGCGTTGAGCACAAAATGCTTTTTTTCCATAAGAAGTCCGTCGTACGAAAGAAAGAGAAAATGTCCTCCAACGAAGGGTAAGAAAAAAAAATCCGTGCACGATTCACATGTCCAAATAGTTCAGTCAACCCAAGTTTAGAAATTTGACAATTAACATTTTATTACGTATTTATTATATATAAGTTGGTAGTTAACAATAAATAGTTAACAGCACATATTCTTTTGAAAAAAAATTTAAAGAAGAATGGTTGGTTAACGATATATAATTATTTCCATACGAAACATATCCATAATTTTTATTATATATATATATATATATATATATATAATTTTTTTTCAACTTTTACAGGACTTATTTATCTTCTATCAAATATCGTTTTCCTCCAAAGTAAGTCTTGACATTTTTGGTATTAAAAAATATTTTGAATTAGAGGTTCTTTTCACCTTTCCCGTCTCACTGTCTGACCTTGATCTCCGACTCTTAAGGGTTAGCTTATTACCTGCCGGGGATGACTTGTGTCTAGGGGTGAAAGGTTTTTGGAATCAGAAATATTTAATACCATTGACGTGAGTAACTCAAACTACAAAGCCATTATTTGAAGAAAAAAAGATATATTTAACATGAAATGAAGTTTTCCAACCAATTAGTGATTCAAATCCGATCTTCCAAAACATTATATATTTTTTGTGCTGTCATTGGTGATTACATATGGTATATAATATTATTCAATTTATGGTTGTCAAATATATCTGCCGAAATGAAATTCCATTACTATAATTTATTATCAACATATTTACGACACCACTAGTTGTACTGTAAACTTACCTAAAAAAAGTAGACAATATCATCATTTATTTCATTTTCCAATCACTAATATAAAAAATCCCATTCTTCAAATTAAATAAAAAAATCGGCCCAATCCAACCAAATGTTTTCATGATTCTTTTGGTCACTGAAGAACATTCTTCATTTAAAAAATGTTTAACGAAAAAGATAGTTTACATTTTTTTTTAAGTACGAGAAGGGCTAGACATTTTCACATATTTCTTTTATTAAAAAAAGACAATGAAGAGAAGAAAATAAGGGTAAGTAAAATGGAATCTAGACATGATAATAAACTGGTCGAAACATTTAAAAAAGAAATAAATAAAAAGACAACTATTTAATATATTTGAATGAATTTATAACAAAAAGGTAAGAGAAAATCCTCATCTTTCCGCTCTATTCCGATTACACTTTTTTTCCCAACTTTTTAAAACTGTTATATTAATGAAATTTTATTTAAATATATAAAAATATTTTCTTCCTTAAACTATATCTTTTTCCCAGTTTACCCTTCATTCTATCTCCTTGACTTCACCAAAACTGACACACAAGTGAACAAGAACGACTCGTTGGCTTTTTATTTTTCCTCGTCTCCTTCCGGTCCATGTGAAACTTCCTACACAGCTGCATTCGCGTAGGTAGACGCAAAACCAGAAATTTATTAGTATGTGAACAATAGTGATTCGCGGTTTCGCTTACTTGTCTTCGCTTCCCCTTTTCCTTCCTTCCTTCCTCGATCCTCATCCAGCGACCCTTTCATGGCGTCCGCCATGGGCAAAGCACCTCCTCCTCCTACTTCTTCTTCTTCTTCTTCTTCTTCTTAGACGTGGTCGTCTCCAAAGTAGTGGTAAGCTCGACCTCTCCTCCAGCTCCACCTCCATCTCCACCAACTCCGTCTGCTTTGCATACCATGCTCGTCGTGTTCGACGACGATGCCGATGCCCTGGCGGAAGAGTGCTAATTCTCCCTCGTCGTCGTCGTCGTCCTCCTCCTCCGCCAGATCCACCGCAGTCCCCGCTTCCTCTTCTTCCCCCAAATCGACCGCCGCCGCCGCCGGGCGCAGCTCCACTGACCTCCACGCCCTATTCGCCCGCCGCGGCTTTGCCCAACCCCGCCTCAGTCGCCAGCGCAAGCTCCGCCACATCTCTGACCTCGAGGCCGGCCTTCTCACTGCCAGCAACGATCCCTCCTCCGACAGCTCCACTCCCGTCTCCCGATCCCCCAGAGGTCGCCTCCCACTCGACTCTCGGACCGCGTCGTCTCCCCTGCCCCAGAGGCTCCCCGTGCCGCCTGCCCCGGCGGCGCTCTCCACCGCGTCGCCACGTCGAGAGTTGGGATCCGTAAGCTGCCCATTGCCCTTTCCTCGAGATCCTGGGGAGGGCGATGGAGTTAATCTCGCGGTTTCGGAGCATCCAGGCATTGTAGATACATTGGCCGTCAGGACTTCTCCGTCCAGTCCGCTAGGAAGGTAAGAGAGAATGTTATTGTGTTTTAATCCATGTCCATGTCCTGTTCGAAACTGTAACTAAAAAGATTAGGGGGGACAAAAAAAATGGGCTTGATATATCCCGAAAAAATCGTGAAAAAAACTTAATTTTTGTATTTAAATTGGAAACTGGGCAGGAATTTAGACAAATTTTATAAAATCGGAACTACCATATATATGTTGGTATTATAGCACATGATTCTTTTTATTTGCTTTAGATAAGTTTAAATCATGTTATGTTTTTATGTATATATATAATTTGTTATTTAATGCCTATTAGTTTGTTTAGTTAGTTTGATATTCATGCATAACTTTTAGTTACTTTTCTCTTAGTATTTAAAAAAAAATAAGAAAGAACTTCACCTTTTCGATCTTGTCCCAATATTATCCCAGTCAAATTAGGGTACAGCCGGAATCGGAATCAAAACTTTTTTCATTGTCCTGATTAATAAGAGGCCAGAATCGGGATGGATTTGTTCCAAATACCAATCCCGGTGTTGACCAAATGGTCTCTCCAGTTATTTGTTTATTATTTTGCTTTATCGTATCAAGAAGATATTTGAGTGATCAGTGATGCATAATGGAATGGTTGGACTACAAAGAAATTGTTGCCTAATTTGAGAACAATAACAGATCTTTACTCCTTTTAGTTTTTTCTTCTTTGTGCATCAATCTGTTTCTGGGCATTTAATTCACATTGTGATATGTTGCCTTAGTTTGTAGCTTGAAATTTGGTAAACTAAGTTTTTGCTGATCTACTTGGTATGGCTGACTGAACATTTCATGTTATGATTTGAACAGTGAGATGGCTGATTAAGATCACTTCTTAATCTAAAGAATAAGGTTAAACTCATTGGAAATTGGCTTACTGAAAAAGAGATGGATGAATTTCTTTATTGATTATATACTGGCATCATCACTTATTAACAAAGATAATAATTATGTTTAAGTGAACAGGAGCAGTGCCAGCAATTCACATAAATCCCTTCATTCTATATTTCGAGGGTTTACATATATGAGGATGGCATTTCAGCTATCCCATAGTTTCTCCCGAATAATAGAAACTCTCCTGTAAATGCTATGGCTTCTAGAATCCGAGTAGTAACCCCTTTCAATAAAGAATCATGGTAGTAACAATTATCAAATTCATTGAAATGAAAGTATTAAACTAGTTTTCTTTATGACTGCTACAAGAAACAATTGCCATTTCTTATCTGGTATGTCAAAACTATGTATGTTGTTCCTTCAAAATTTGTCTCTCTAACACATGTAATCAACTCTTCATACTTTTTTCTTTTGGAGGACAATCAAGACCTTCTTACTGCATCAGCATGTTAATCCTCCTTGTGATTGACTAGCAACCACCATGATATATGTTTATAAGGTTTCATTCATTTCCCATCTAATTTTGGTACTCCAATTGAGAAATTTTGCATTCTTCAATGTCAAATGTCTTGCAAGTCATGTGAAAATGTTCTCACTTTTGTGGATCTTTTTTCTTTATGGAGATTACTGTTATAAAGTCACCTTTTTTTTCTTTTATAATGTTGAATATGTCAATATGTGATTATTCTTTTGCAGTAGGATTCCTTATCAACGTGTTAACAGAAGTCCAGAGCTTGGTGCTTTATCATCAAGGGAGTCAACTTTTAGCTACAGTAGGAAGTTGTTCCAAGGCCCAAATTCAGGTGGAGCAAAAAACTTCAGGTTGAATATACCACCTAAAAGTGCACCGACTAGTGGTGTCTCAAGTCCTGCTCTTAGCCCTGCATGCAGCCCTCGTAGATTAAGCAATGTCGACTCTGCTTTTGGCATTCGGACCCATGGGTTTCATGGTTGGTTATCTGCAGAGATTCCTTCCATAGATCCGAGGACTCTATGCTCTCCACAGACTTCACCTAAAAGAATTGTCAGTAGTCCCGATCATTCTCCAATTTATAGTCCAACAATTAGGAGCCCTGTCTTAGGATCCAGAAATCTTAGTGCTCCTCCTTCTCCATTGCATTCTAAGGTGGTTTCTGATAGCACTTCTACATTCCATGATAATGGTGGTAGTGGAAATGTCTACCCACTACCTCTTCCACCACGAGCTGTACCTCCGTCACCATCTGCTTTTTCTCACCAGAACACACCAAAACCCGAGCCATCACTTATGGCAAATCAGTGGCTGAAAGGAAAATGCATTGGAAGTGGCAGTTTTGGGAATGTTTATGTAGCCACCAACAGGTATGTTCGGGCCTTAATTGATTGTCATATTCTAGACCTTTTTTTGTTGTTCAGATGTAACCATTACAACCGTGCAGGCATACTGGAGCATCATGTGCTATGAAAGAAGTTAATATAATTCCTGATGACTCAAAATCAGCTGAAAGTATCAAACAGTTGGAACATGTTAGTTATTCATACTATCTTCAATGCACTAGCAGTTTAATTTTTGGGAATATACTAGTATCTATTCTTCTATGGTAATAGTTTCCTGCAAAGATTATTTTGAGGATCATTGTTCATTAATACCTTTTGTTTCTTTTCCCCCTTCAAATTGATATTATTAACTCTTAAAAATAATTCTTATTGATACTTTCTCAAAAGATATTCCTATTAACAGCATTAATATCGAAAAGAGGTTGCTGAGTACACTGCAAGAATATATGCACTGCATGCTTTTTGAACTAAAATTACTTGTAATTTTGGTTCAACAAATGTACTGTTATATTTTGAACTAAAATTATTAGTAATTTTAGTTCAGAAACATGCAGTGTATAGTACATACACTGCTGCACTATACTTATTTTTTTGTGTAAACTAGTTAAACTTTTGCCTCTTGCTAATGTTTTATTGTACCGTGCGTAGTTATTGTGCATAATATGCTGTGTGATATTATGTTTCTGCGTAGTACTTATTGTGATTCGGTTACAAAGATCGTGTTGCATAACTTTATGAACTATTGACTATGTCCGTGTTTACCTGAAGAAGTTGCCATTTCTTTTTCTCATGTTGATTTTGCATAAATAACACTGATTAGCTACCAGCATGCTTTTTAATTGTTCCAATTTTTGAATGACCTATGGCAAGTTATTGAACATTGCTTTTTCTTTTGCAGGAAATAAGGTTTCTAAGCCAATTTAAGCATCCAAATATTGTACAATATTATGGGAGTGAAATTGTGAGCATCTTTCGTCTCTTTGCTGGTGATATTTTATACTGCTTGTGTTTTCAGCATGTCAATTCAATTTTTTCTTGTTTCCAGATTGATGACCGGTTTTACATATATCTTGAATATGTTCATCCTGGTTCGATTAATAAGTATGTTCTTCAGCATTGTGGTGCCATGACAGAATCAATGGTCCGAAATTTCACCCGTCATATTCTTACGGGTCTGGCCTACTTGCATAGCAAAAAAATAATGCACAGGTATAAAAAGGCAGTTTGATCTAACACATTTAACATATATAGTTTCAGACACAACATTGTTTCCTTTCAGCTGAGAAACAGTTATCCTGCTTGTGTTAGAAGCTGGTTAACTTTAACTAATTGTTCTTTAATAACTTGTACAACGAAGGTCTTTGAACGGCCTTTCATGTTTGCTTGATTGTGCTACCTTCATCAGTTATTTGCTAAGGATACACAAGCCTTTATTATTAACAACTCTTCAACAAGGCACATCAACATGGAGTTTGTGTTATCTATAGATAGTTTCAACCCATTTTAAAGGTTTTGTACTTCATGCTTTTACTTTTTTGTTTAAGTTTCTAATAATGTACATAGGTGAGACTTCATAAAGCTTTTATGAAGGTAGTTATTTATTTTATTTTATTTTTTGCATTATTTCTTTTGCATATCATTTCTTTAGTTGATTGTGGAATATCTTATGTTGAATACCTCACTAAAAATTTGTATTGAATAGAACACATATGGAAACATATTTGTGCATATAATAGACTATTTGCTCATTCTGTTTCATCTAAACTTGACAAACTGTTAGAGAGATGGAAGAAGAGTCTCACTAAAAAAAAGGAAAAAGAAGAAATGAGAGAAGTGGAGAGTAATATTTGAAGGAAGTCAAATTCTCTTGTTTGGCATAAAGATATCACATGGAAATTGGAAGAAAATTGAATGGAAAAATTCAGAGAGAAATGGAACAAACAAGTCGTCTCCAAAGCGTCTTTGTCTAAAACTTGAGTTTCATGAAAACTTTTAGATTAATTTCCTTTTATTAGTTTTGCCTCGAAGTATTGATGGCCAACGCTGGAGTCGGGATCTAACTGAGTAAGATATGAGACATTTTTGGGGTTATGCTCATTCTCAATTTCTTAGTCAGGATGGATAAAAAGAAATTAACAATATAAACAACACAATGTTTGAGAAAAACAGGGTGTGATTTTTGTTGTTTTTACAGGAGGATACCAGGATACATACTCCCATGTTTAAAGTGGCATTTGAATTTGTGCAAGTTTTTTCATGGAAAATTTGTGTAACTTTGGCTCTTTGGCAACATTTTTCAGATCATGTTGGACAAGGACATTTTTTCCTTTCCTTTGGTCTTTATGGATTCAGCGAAATGATTTTATCTTTTGATGGGGTAGATTCTATATTGAAAAATCATAGCTCATTCTCAGGCATTACTTCGGGAGTGGGGTTCACAGTCATAAATGAAAGAGTGAGGTTCTCTGGAATCAGTACGTGAACTCTGCACATATATTTTAGGTTATGTTCATTCTCAATTTCTTAGTTAGGGTGGCTAAAGAGGGATGAGCAATATAAGCAACACAGTGTTAGAGAAAATTAGGGGGTGATTTTGTTGTTTCGCAGGAGGGCTCAGGATCCTTAGTCCCATATAAATTGAACTTGTACAACTTTTTTCATGAAAAGCTTCTGTAACTTTGGCCATTTGGCAACAATTTTCTGATCACGTAGGACAGATATGTTTCCTTTACTTTCCATTGGTTTTTATGGATTCAATGAAATGATGTTATCTTTAGATGGGGTTGATGCTATATTGAAAACATTGTAGCTCATTCACAGTCATTACTTTAGGAGGAGTGGGGTTCACAGTCATAAGATGAGAGAGTGAGATTCTCTGAGACCAGTAATGTACATACATGAATCATTTTTTTTTGAAAGAAGGAAGGATGGCTACAACTTATAATAGCCATCCATTTGTATTAGATAAAGAGAATGTACAAATTAGTGTGTATGGCCACACAAAAAAGTCACAGGTTTACAAGCAAAAGTATGCAAAAATCAACCGAAACTCCACTCTACATGAATCATTTTTAATATGAAAATAAACGATGACTAGGGACCTCGAATAGTCATCCTTTCCCTCTCAAAAAAATTGGCCATTGTAAATGGGTATATTTATTTGAATTTGCTATTCATGCTTTATATCTGTCTTTTTATAAAATGAATATGCTCGAGTGTTGGCTCCTGCGGCCTGCCAAATTTACAATTGACCTCATTTGAGAAATTTATTATTATATTAATTTCTAATGTATTATGTTTAAAATTCTCCATTTACTCATGAAATGAAGAAGTTCATGTGCATATCTCACATCTTGAAATTCCGCATAATGCTATTACTTATCTTTTTTCTATGTTAGTTATCATGTTAGTTTCACTTCTCTATGTGGTTCTTGGTACATATAGACTCGTAGTATAAAATATACAATGTCTTTACAAATAGATAGAATTAATCATTGAAATATGATACTAAACTATATCGGTGTTTTCTCAATTAGTATTGTCTTCAAATCTTCATAGTTCTCCAATGCTAATAAAAAAACTATTTATTTATTTCAAATCCGAATTAGGTTTTGTTCAATGTTCTTTTCTGTGTGGAACCTCACTTTTATCTTCATATTTCTTATCTTGTTTTCTTCTTCTTTTTGTGAATGTTAATGTTCTTTTGTATAATCTTTTTCTGGCTTGCCTGTTTATCTACATTTTGAAATAACACTTAGGATATTTGTTTTTGACGAAGAATAAGACTCAGGATATAATTAAGATAATTTTTGGTTCTTAGGAATGATTCTCCTCTATAACGATATCAAAAGAGCAAGTTTGCTTGTTGACATAAATGGTGTTGTATCTTCTTTTTGTGCATGCGAATATTCTTTTCTAAAATCCTTTCAGACTAACCTATTTACCTACACTCTGCATAACAATCATGATATAATTGAGAAACTTTTTTGGTTCTTACGCAATGATGCTCCTCTACAGGGATATCAAAGGAGCAAATTTGCTTGTTGACATAAATGGTGTTGTCAAACTGGCTGATTTTGGGATGGCGAAACATGTAAGGATAATCTGTCAATTTAGATGATTTTCATTTTGCATATCATGATGAGATTCTCATCTTTCCTAATGTGTGCATGGTTGTGAAATGATCACCATATACTACTCCCTATAGTTTTATGTTACCCTTTTAATTTCTGAACTTTTACTTCAACAGTTTTTATTCCTACCTATTGTATTTGTATGACATCTAACTAAGTTAATGGATTTTAGATAACTGTGCTGCAATGTGATTAGCTTGTTCTAGTGTTCTTTACATTGTTTTCCATTTGCAGCTGTTTTCAGTTTTCCCTTTCGACATTCTTCTGTTATAGAAGTTGACATGGTTGCATGTTAAGACAATTGATTTCATGTATCAGTTAAATGGAGCAATGGGGGCTCTTTCACTAAAGGGAACACCCTACTGGATGGCTCCTGAGGTTTGTCTTTTTTCTTGTTTACCTCACAATGATCCATTCTTCTTTTGGTTGTGTAGTTGCTGCTAATTGAGATATTATTTTCTATTTCCTTTCCTTTGCTTTGTTATGATTATGCTCAGAAATTATATTGTGAAAACCTATCAAAATGTTATGTTGTGGTAAACCATTTTGTATCGAGTAATTTTTACCTATAGTCCTGCAACTTTGACCTCAATACATTTCATCTCTTAACTTTTTTCCTTGCACCATTAGTTCTTCAACTTTGTTTGTTTTACACGTTATCCTTTTATCGGTAATAAATAGATTTTTCTTCTATTCTAGATTGAGTACACTCATGTACATTCTAGATTATCATTATAATGAAATATACCACATTAGAGTCATGTCACATCAAATGAGGCCAATTGTTTTTCCTACTATCTATCCTAAATACATGATTGATAGTCTCATATGATGTATCACGAAGCCAACATGACATATTATATTATAATGTTGACATGGAATGTCTAAATGAATGTACTCTGTCAACGGAATGGAAGAAAACTCTATTTTAGAAAGGACCAAGCATGCAAAACACACAAATTTAGAGGACTAGTGTTGCAAGAAAAAAAGTTAGAGGACAAAAGAAATATTTTGATATGTGAAAATTCCTCGTTTTGTATCACTTATAAGTTATGCTGGCAGATACATGCTTGTCTTAACTATTTTTATTTCCTGTCTACTTGTTGCATATATGCCTGAAAGTTCCATTAGACTTTTATTTTTACTTCATTTACTGAAAATGCATTGTGATCTCCATGAAACTACTGAAAAATACATGTCTCTGTTATATATACTGTATGAGATTGTTCTAGCATTGATGTTTACTTTAGTTTAGTGTGTTGTTGATCTGTATTTGTTATTGTGTATTCAAGGATGAATTGTTTTATGGGTTTCATATTAAGATCACATGGTCTATGTTGCTTGTAGATGTGGTTCAAGAATGAAGGATCTAGAAATAGAATTGTTAAAATAGTTAGTCAAATTTGGTGGCTGACATTATTAGGAAAACTGTGATTCTGTATGAACCAATTGAATATATGACGCACAAAAGAGAAGATGGTGAAGGATCCAACAAGCATTAGCTTGGGACTGAGGCTGGGGTGACAACGATTACAAGAACCTTCGTTTGTAGGAGATTGTTTCCTTTTTTTGCTGCATCGTTCTTGTGAAAAAGAAGTTAATAAATATTCATATGTGATTGGTTTCAAAATTATACAAATGTAAGCATGTGCTTAAGGTCTAAATCATGGACAAACTCCTAAATATCTCCTCTTTGTTTCCCAGCTTCGATTTCTCTTGATCGTCCCTTGTACTTGACATTGCTGATTTTCATAGTTTTGTGTCAGCTCAGATGCCATGTATTCTCTCTCTTTCTACTTCATTAAAGAAATAAGGAAAACTATATGAATAATACAACTTGAAGTTAAAGTTCATTCCAAGAAAAAATGATCAGGTTAAAACCCTTGAATCGTAGTCTTATCCAACATTGAAGAAGAAACCCTACCTACCATGCCCACTGATTGTAGCCAAAATCACCACTCACTACCCACCTCTATCGTTGCTTAGCTTCTTTCACCTTCGATGTACTCCTAAGCCCTTGACTTCTTCTTCACTTGATCTGCCCTTCATCTTCCTCTCCTCTCTTCCCTCTTCAACTTTTCACCTTAGTGGCTGGTTGTGTTTGCAGTTGTTAGTTCACTTCAGTCTCCAAGATGATCATGGAGTGTCGTATTCAACCGTTGCTGATCATGGTTATCTTGGACTCATGTGAATAGTTTTTAGGCTCCAAAAAAGGTCATTTCACTCAAGGATGCATGTCAACCATGAAAGATGTCAAATGAGTAGAACAAAAGTTTCAAACATATAAAGATGACCGTGCCATAGGGTTGAGCACGGTTTGGGAATCTCGGCCATCCTGGCTGGAAAATTCTGTTTTTGTTAGTTTGGGACTGGGTTTCAGTAATCAAAACCTGGTCCAAATCAGATTTGAAATGCATCTAGTATTGAAAGACCCCAATTTTGTCCTGAAACCCAATCAGTTTGTAAAATATATGCAGTACAATTTTGTTTTGTTGCAGCATTAGGTTAGTTAATTAAGTTTAACAAGTTAGTTCATCAGTGTTAAATATGTCCTTTTAGTTATAATCTTATATTTTGATAGAAATAAAAAGAATAATAGAAACTGTGACATCATGGGATGTCCTGGTCCCCATCAAACCAGTACATGGACCAATTTTTGTTTTGTTCTTTCGTTGCTGTGGTCTTATGTTTATATCTTTGTCAGGCTGGATGAGCTTGTCCTCTGATTGCTTGGCCAGCTTAGTGTAAAGGTATTTCTTCTAATGCCGTCTGTGGCAATGGCGGGCTTAGTGTAAATTTTTTTTTCACAACTTTTTAAAATCACATGAAAGAGAATGGCTGTATGACATTGTAACCACCTTTAAATAGGGAAACCTCTATACCTATAAAACAGAACTGTTATAGTAAGTATGGGGGCTAATTAAGAGAAATTTAAGTTCAGCTGTTCAGGAACAACTAGGCTAAGAAGATAGTTAGACACAGTGCCCCAAGAAGGCTTACCCTGTGCTGAAGTGTTGTAAATATTGTCTGTGTGTTTAAATTTTCATGTCTGTCCGCTTTGTTTCCTTTTCCCTTTTTTTGAGGGAATTCGTTTTACTTCTCATGAAACTTATTGCTGAATACATTTATAGTTTCTCTTTCAGTATAACTTGATCATATATTTCTATCTGATTTACCTCTTTTGCAAAAAGTGAATATTTCCTTGTACTTAATTTGAAATTGTAAACATTGTTTTTACTTATGTGCATGTTTCTGTGCCACACACTAAAATGTAGTTTTAAACACTGTCAGATAGTTAAACTATTACAAGCATGTCCTTATGCTTTATCGTTCTTAAATCACTGTTCCTGAATTGCAGGTTGTGCAAGCTACAATGAACAAGGATATTGGTTATGATTTTGCTGTTGACATATGGAGCTTGGGTTGTACAATCATCGAGATGTTTACAGGGAAACATCCTTGGAGTGGTCTCGAAGGGGTAAATATGGATTTCTTTGTAGTCATCAACATCTGGCTCTATATCATTTGAAGAATCCAGCTGTATTATAATTTATAATTTAGAACATGTTATAAATTTGATGTACTGTATAGGCACTAAAAATATGTTAAATGGTTTACTACAACATTTCTCGCATAGGAATTTTTCGCTGAAATCATTTAGGCCCTATTTGGATTTGGAACAAAAGTTCAAAGAATAAACTTAGAATATGTTCACTTGTCACACCCCTTGAATTATAAGTGAACATATTCCAATTATAATTGCATTCTAGGATTCCTTAGGAATAGACTTAATCCAATGTTTTGGAATATATATAGTGGTTTCACCAATTTCGAGATGATTTACAAAAATAAAGATGTTGACCAATTAATCCTATTCTAAGGGGTGTTTGGCAAAATTTCGAAAATATCTCGATATTCCTCTCTCTGTTCCCAATCCAAACAGCCCCTTAGTTGTATGAGTCTAACTACTGAAGTTTTAGCATGTCATAATTCTTGAGATTTAGATTTGTCATTTTAGAATACAGTGTACTAGTTTAGTATATTTTTGTTTTTACAAAAAAATGTGTAGGCATTCATAATAATGAACTTCTTTT
Source organism: Pontederia paniculata (assembly GCA_001647135.1). Lineage (NCBI taxonomy): Eukaryota > Viridiplantae > Streptophyta > Magnoliopsida > Commelinales > Pontederiaceae > Pontederia > Pontederia paniculata. The sequence continues at coordinate 13,333 of LTAE01010101.1, forward strand.
TCAAGGAAAGATATTATTGATTGATAATATAACTTCTACAGTCATAAGGATTAAAGGGAAAACTTTGATTCATGTGGATATAATGTGGACATTGATATATGTATAGAAAAATGTTGTGTAATGGTTTACTGCTGTACTTAGTAAAGAGTTATATGTTGAAAATGTTTACTTTATGACCTTATACTTCTGTAGTGCTAGCATGCCATAGCATTAATGTTGTAAAATGTAGATTGCATGTAGTAGTATTTTACCTTAGATTTTCTTGTTGAAATATAACTAATTTACGATAAACCACAGGCCGCAGCTATGTTCAAGGTATTACATAAAGACCCGCCAATTCCTGAGGCATTATCCAACGAGGGCAAGGAATTTCTGCAACTTTGCTTTCGGAGGAACCCTGCAGACAGGCCAACAGCAAACATGTTGCTAGAACATCCCTTCATACAACAGGCCAAGTCCAACCACTACAACAGCCATGGTTCACTTCAAGCATTTGCAGGGATGAGAATTAGCGTAAGCCTCAAGTCTTCCTGTACATATAGTAATTGTATTATCATTCCTTCAAATGCGGATTCAGAAAATTTGAAATCAATATTTCCGTAAATATTAAAAGGACTTCTATTGTAGGACAATACTGTGAACCCGAAGGAGAAGATGAAATCGAAAAATGAAACTTATTTGAAAGAGAAGAACTCCACAAATGGGTGAGTTTAAATTTGTTGAATTGCCTAATTATGGAGGTTTTTATGGAAGATTTAAGGATTGCCAAAATGATCGACTGTGTTTTGCTTTGAAACAGTGAACACTTTAATCATTCCCATCCGGAGATTTCTGAGGTGACAACCTCTAGGCCTTCACCTCGCTCTGCTCATGGGATTCTTAGTTTATCCCCTTTCCAAGCTTCAACTAGTTCCGCAGCAGATTCTGTGCCACTGGCTACTTTCCCACCTTTTCCATTTTCAAAACCTTACGTAACAGAAGTTCATCTTCACTGAATGCGCAAGCCATTTTCTTTCTAGTATCCCCCCTGCTGGAAGTCGGGCCATCTAATAGAGATGGTCTTGAAGGGAGACTGCTTGAGGTCAATTATTTTCACCTTCCAACCTCTCATTCCTTATACTGATTAACTCAGTCCAAGTAGGTGTTTTATTGATAGCCGTGTGACAGAGGAAGCTTATAAATGCTTCGTTTGTGAATTAGATTACACAGAATTCTTCCACAGGAGTCCGAGAGGATGTTTGTTGTAGGAGCTGTGTTGTGTATGTTTTTGTTGTAAAGAAATTCATCTGTGTTTCAAGGTCTACCGCTGTATGTTGTCATGTCTTTGATGTAGGAGTTGTATGTGGTATCATGTTTATGTACAATTGGCATCGTAGTGTCATAATCTGCTTCAGTTGTAGATAAAGATCTCCCGAGACTGATTCATGGCATCATGTAGAATTCGGCAATTAATATTATTAAGTGATAGGTTTGCACAACTAAAAGACACTGTTCAAAGGGGAATGTACGGATATTTTGCAATTTTACTACTGTACAAAGTTAAAAAAAAAGTACTCATCTTTGGGTGATTTACCCGTGATTGTAATATTTCATGTATTCCTACTATGTGGTTGAATGTGTCTTTGAAGATGCTATAAGGACATATTTGTTTGACATAAGCATAAACTTTGACTGTCAAGAAAACAAATACTATATGTGAAAGACAATATACAAATGAATAGAGATGAGTATACATATAACCATATGCGAAAGTCTGAGAGCATGATAATATTTAAGTTCGACATTTTACTAATTATTATAATGAAAAATTATAACTTAACGATATATAAAGATATATAAATAAAGAAAAGATAATTTAATATCCATATGTTATAACATCATTAGGAGCATTTTATATCGATCACGTCTCCATCACTAATTTCTTGTAGAATTGAATTGAAGAGATGTACTTTCGTGAGTCCAATAGGTGAATAAAAAAAACTAAATAAGAAAATATCATGACTTATCGATATAAAGGTATCACAAAAAATATATCTCGTGATCAAATTATAGATTAATCATGATAAATAGATAAACATTCGTATAAAAATAAATAAGTAGATGCTATTGTCAATCATCATTAGGTAACATCATCCTTATATTAGTAACATAATACATCATCATCATCATCATCATCATCATCATCATCATCATCATCATCATCATCATCATAATCATCATCATATAACAAGTGGGTCAAAGAGTGGACCATGCATCAACATCATGCGTTTGATACTATANCATCATCATCATCATCATCATCATCATCATCATCATCATCATAATCATCATCATATAACAAGTGGGTCAAAGAGTGGACCATGCATCAACATCATGCGTTTGATACTATATCCTACTTTACTTTAAGTTCATTGCATTACTTTCATCATATAGACTTTACTTTAAGCATTATTGTGTACTTGCATCATATGCACTTAGCATAATTTACATCATGTGTACATTACTTTCATCATCGTTGCATAACTTGCATCATAATCATCATCATCACCTAATTTATCATTCATCGTTATATTTAGTGACTTTGACGACTTTGAGTGATTTTGAAAAAAAAACATTCATCATCAGGTTCACTCAAGCTATGGATTGCCAAAGGTCAGGGGTTGGTGCACAAACCACGATGATGCTCCTTTAGGATGATGCTCGAGAATTCTTTTTGTTGCATAGGGGGGAACGATCCACTCAAGAGGAACTAAGTAGTTTGATTGCAGTTACATTACTAGTCCCTATCATCATTATAATAAACATAATTTTATTTTACTCTCGACAATCAGCACACAATGACGACCTCTTATTGAATTACGTGTTCTTTATCTTACATATAATGCATAATACATCATAGGGCTAGTCATATAGTATAAGCATCATATTATGAACCAATAATAATCAACATTCATATGAAATCTCGTGACACATATATCATCATATTATGGAACAATAATAGTTAGGGTCATATGAACTTTTATAATATAAACATCATCATAATATAAATTTGTAATGATCAAGATTGATATAAAATTTTATAACATTAACATCACAATAATATAACTGATAATTATCACAGTTCATATAAAATCTTATGATATAGACACCATCTTGGTATGAATCAATAATGCTTAGAATTCATGTAAAATCTTATAAGTTAAACATCATCATGATATGAACAATATAAAGATTCATACAAAAGTCTTATAACATAGGCATCATCTTAATGTGAACCAATAATAATCGAGCTTCAAATCTTATGATATTAATATCAGCATATAACTACTTCAAACTTCTTAACAAAGATGATTTATACGAGGATCATAAAAAGGATTGGATAATCATATACAATCATGGATCATGTCAATTAGAGATAAAATCAAATAAAACTTTAAGCATTTAAATCAGAGATGAATGATGCGAGCATAAACATACATGTTGCATGCATATATTTCATATCATTTTTAGGCATTTAGTATAGATTTGTTTATTATTTTAGTAATTTATTACATTTTGTCTATGAGTTAGAAACTACCCAAATGTTCTCTGTTGTGTGATTTTTAGGTAAAAGAAGCTCAAAACTGCGAAGAATTCGAAGTAAACAGCAAACAACCGTGGCTTAAAGGAATTCAACGCCGACTCGGGCCGTTTTGGCTCAAAACGGGCCGTGTCCGACCCATCAATTAGCAGATGCAACTTTTATTCTCAACTCGGATCGTATTATTCAACTTGGGCTATTTTAGGTTGCCACGTCAGATCATTGCCACAACGGTGTCCACGTCAAAACGGTCGGTTCAGCCACTCAGAAGATGCCACGTGTCAGCGATGACGTCAACACCGTCCGTGTTCGCAATCAATTGGGAATCAAACTCCACGCCAGCACAACACGGGACGTTTTGGTGCAAAACGGGCGTGTTCTCACCTAACAAAGACGGTTCGGCCGAACGGACGACTCCTGATGATTCCTTCACCTCCAAGTTAGAAAGATGTAATCTTAACCGTACGATTTAGGGTCTTCATGT
>LTAE01010102.1:0-18635 GCA_001647135.1 Pontederia paniculata
CCCCCTCTTGGTGCCATTTTAGATCCTACAATTAGAGTAGTTATTGAGATGTTATATAGTTTTCTAGTCTCCAGTTAGATCATGAAATATTATTTTAAATTCAAATATAATTGCATGAATAATTTGATATAAAAACTTAGATCAAATCATCAAGAAAAAAATGAGAGGGCACGACCCTAAACGTACGGTTAAACACGGACCGCATCCTCCTTGGACATGGCCAGCTTTTGTAGGGATAAGACCCTATTACCGTATAGACTATGCAACACTGTCGCAGAATATTATGTCGGACACGGTCTATGTCACACATAAGCATAGAGAATGTTTTAGGTTATCTTAATTAATCTATTAGCACACGGCCTGCGTTAGTCGGTACACCAAAAATGTCATGCCTTAGATTATTTTATGTTATTATATTTAATCGGTTTAGGTCACGATCCGCGTCGAAAGGATGCCCCCTCTACGCAACATACGAATATGCCTTGTGTTCATATAAAGAAAGTTTTATAATATGTTCATGTACAGATGATACTCTGCCTGTGTCAAACTCTAACACAACTCATGTCATGAGCAGAACTCGACAACGTAGGCCGAGGTGATTCACGCCATAGAACATGACCCATGTTCAGATCAGACACAACTCGTTTCTGCTGGACTGACTATTATAATAAGTTTTCTTTAGCACATTGAAACCCTAACACCTCAGTATGAGGAAAAGTACTAATATTAGGTAAATAAAAGAGTTAAAAAAGATAAATAAATGAATATTGAGGTCGCAATGTATTATATAGTTTGGGAATCATTGATATATAAACATTGTTAGGGAATAATAACATAGTTGCAACGAAGCTACTTAGTTTCCGTTGTATGACATTCTCCTGGCCATGTAGTAAAAGAGATTCTCGAGCATCATCTCCTTTATAGACACTTGTCGTGGTTGTGTGTAGCATCATTGATCATTATATTGGTGCACTTTCTAAGAACTCGATCATGAGCATTATTTCAATGTCACCTCAAAATCACCAATGGGATAAGACAAAGATAATAACCACATTATTTCAATGTCACTCGCTCATGAGAATATCGTCTCCCCTAAATTAGATCCTATAAATGAATGATTTGAAGAAGTATGTTGACTGGTGGCATGTACACCAACTGGTGCTTGTGATGAATGTAGCTTGCACATGGATTATGATCTTATATTTAGGTGTCTCTTTGTTTAGATTTTTATTGAGTTATGATAGTTATATCATATTATGTTTGAAGACCTTGTAGTTGAATAATAGACCTCTAAGGTTCAAGTCAGTATTGCCGGGCGAGTCAGGTGCTAGCGGAAGTCATAATTAAAACCGTTTGAAAATTCGCTATCAACGGCCTTGGGATAACTCCCAATCCGAGTCTCATAAAGAGCCAAGTCCTGGTGCGTTTGATCCGGCGTCAAACAACCCTATTGACTTTGGATACACTAATGAACTTGCAACTCGTAGAGGCAGTAAGTACATAGTACCCCACAACTATCAAAGTAACGTGGGGGTATGTTAGATGCATGGGGCAGAGGGCTCGTAGTACTTGATAGCGCTGTTATGCAGTGGAAGGCAAGAGCCAAAATTGTACGACGAACTTTCTTGTTCTAAAAGGCGGATGGTGCTAATGAAGAATCCACTTGTCGCACATGTAGAGAGAGACGAGCATGACCAAACATGACGAAAGGGGCTGGCGCGAAGCAGGAAACAAAGGTGTTGTGTCTGTCGAAATATTCAAGGCCCGATAAAGCTCATTACCTTTCTAGGATTTTGGCAATGAAATCACACTACGAAATCCGATCTAAATTTTTTTTTTATTTCACTTGATTGGTCAAATAGTCAAATATATAGTTAGAACATTGCATATATGTCGTAGCATCTCCACAAGGGCATTTTACCATGTGACGGAGTATACTTCTTAAGAGGCTACAAATATAATGTATATAATTAGTATACACAATAATATAATTAAAAAAAATAAAACTAGGGCGTAGTCTCTAGGGGGTTGTTCTAGTTAGGTGAGCACCATCGTAGTGTCTACTTTTAAGTTATATTATTGTACTTTACATATTTTATACAATTTTATCGTATGCCAATTTAGAGTTAACATCATTTATAAATTTTTTATGACGATGATAAAAGATATATATTAGGGTTTAATGCACAATTAAGCACTTGATGCTTAGTAAGAATGTTGAGCATATCTTAACTAGCCAATAAATAATTAATGATGAATGATATTGAAAGATTTTAAGTATGATTCACCATTAATTATGAATTGGGTGGTTAAAATATGTTCAACATCTCTACTAAGCATCAAGTGCTCAGTATGTGCATTAAACCCATACATACATACATACATACATACATACATACATACATACATACATATACATATATATACAAATATATATATATATATATATATATATATATATGTATATATATATAGTCTAGTAGAACTGAGTTAGACGGGACAAGTCAGAGGGACAACAAGTATATAATGGATAAAATTATGGAGCATATGTGAAATTTACACAAAGAAATGTGAATTCTCAGTCTAGAATATCCTTACTTATATTACTTCTGGATTTTATAACTGAAATATGCATTTTTAATCACATGAGCTCTAACGTCTATCAGTGTCTTCGTTATCTCGTTTCTGTAAGAAAAGTTTAATCATTCAGCATGTCACCTAGAAGATCATATTATCTTGATTAATATACCTCGATATGATAGTTTTGAGTATAAATAAATCTGATGATTTGTAAATTCTTCTTATCCAATTTCGAAATATTAGCAATTGAACAACGAAAAGTATTCAACATTTTTCTTTTTCCTAAAGTAATACTATGTCACACGTTATGCTCTTCATAATTAGGAGTGTGGAATTGAAACCTAAATTAATGCATAGCTCAAAGAAACTACTAAATTTACAAATATATTTGTCATTATATCTTTCGCATATAAAATAGTGACATGATCAATAATATATTATTGTTTCCTAACGTGATTTAAGATTCGGGTTGTTGTTATGTTAAGATTCAAAGATTCAATAGCATACAAATAGGGAGATGATTATGGACCTTATCAGTTTCCCACCGACACAAGGGTACTACCAACAATTGGACACTGCTGGAGCACCTCAGCAATGTGACCCACCTCTCCTCAACTTTTCAAGCAATTTGTGGATTAATAGATCGAATAAGTTCGCGATTAATTACTCATAATCAGTTAATATTTACATCATTGAATTGCATATGCAATTAATGACCCAAATAGTCAGTATGAAAGGCAAAGGTAACGGTCCAAATTTAAGATGAACAGCAGCATGCATGTGCACAGCAACACATTTAAGTTATCTTTTTCTTGTATGTCTTACCTCAATTGACAAGATAGTATTTCTATGTGTATATATACCTTAAAATAAACTGGTAACTTGTTGTTTACTTGCAGTGTGAAAATTTTGGAAGGCATCTTCTTCTGAAGACTCCATTGCTGTTAGGTTCAGCTCATACTGATACTGATATCTGCAACTTGCTCAAGGCATCGAGCACAAGAACAAAGGCTTGCAAGAAACTAATCAAGTCCCAGTAGACTGAAGAAGAATACAGACATCACTAGGTTGTGTTGCTACTTCAAATATAACTTTGTAAACATGTATAAGAATCAAATTCAAGCTTGTAGGAACTAAGTCTGATCCATATATTGTCACTTTAAAGTAGTATTTTTGTGTTATGGTTGAAATTTTCTTTGTAACGAAATAAGGGTTGAAACTAAATTATGAAGAAGAAGGGATTAATAAAGCCATGCATAATGATAAGATTGCTATCAGAACTGCACAAGTGGAGGTTTCAGGTACACTACATTTTGACAACAATTACACGAAAATGAATATTAATTATGACCAAGTACAAAGTAAACCACGCAGGACTATATTCACCAGACTCCTACGCATTGATTTCACAGGATGTACATTGTAACTTCACCCTACCATGTACACAGTTGGACTTTCCAAAGTTTGCCTTGCAATGAGATGGATCATTCTGGACTATATTCTCAAATACTGGAATCACACCAAATATGACAGAAAATCATGCATGAGAACACCATAAAACAAGTTCTTTCGAACTACTCCGGAGGTACCATTATGCCGCAAGCCCCAGTGACTTCCTAGTGGCTCCGACGAACAAATCCTTGGACTTGATCATGCCGGGGAACCAACCAATCAATGTGCCAAATGGAAACTGACCAACACCTTGTTTCCGGCCCAAAGAAACAATACCCATAACAGGACCAGGCTTGTACTTGCCCAGCTTGTTCTCCTTGGCTCCCTTCAGTGTCAGCTTCAAGTTCTTGGCAATCAATGCAGCATGCTGTTGTGCAACGTATCCTTGTTTAAGTTCCTGAAAACAGATCAAAGGGTAAATGTAAGTAGTGTTCAATTTACAACTAAGATTGTGAGATGATAAGCTTAGAAGGAAGCTATGAACACTGACTTACAGCAACATCAGTGATGTCGCCGATCGCGAAAACATTGGCTACACTTTTGACCTTCAAATACTCATCCACCTTCAACTTTCCATTTTCGTCCAAGCTGTCCTTTAATATGGAGTTATGAAGCCATGATGATCCCTTTGGCTTACCGATGCAAAGGAAATGGATATCAGCTGTGATCTTTGTCCCAGCAGATGTTGTGTATTCATTCTCTGATATGGATTCCAGATCCACTGCCTGTTCTAGAAGGACGTCTACTTTCTTCGATTTAAACCAAGCTAGTGCCTTCTTGGAAGCCTTCTCCCCTATGAACTCCAGTAGCCTTGGGCCTTTGTGCACAATTGTAACCTTCTTGTCCGGAAAATCTACTGCAATTTCTCCAGCAAGTTCAACACCAGTAGGGCCACCTCCAACAATTAAAACAGACTTTGCGGCTTTTATCTTCTCGCTCTCTGAAAGTACAGAACAAATCCAGCACTCAGCTAACTAGTGGTACATTTTTGTTCTCAAAAGAAAGTGATATATAGTCCAAATATCCACAGAGAGGAAAATTGGTATCTGACCTAAGTTTGCATTGATGTTGGTGAAATCAACATGATAAAATCTCTATGGTTAACAAAGAGAAAAAAGCAACTTATAGAGCTTGACTTGCATAATGGACAGAGAAACAGATAGATGCATGCCTTGTTTAAACACTTCAAGCCTTTCATTTCTGCTTGCCGGGGTAGTGTATGCATGACCAGTGGCTACAACTAGATAATCATACTCGACCGAGAGGCCGTCTGCTGTCACCACCTTGTTCTCAGTGACCTCAACGGCAGTGGATTGGATGAGCTTTCCGTGCTTGAGGTAATCTGCATGTTTGATCAGTGATCTGTTTGCAAAGGCTGGCTCAACTATTGATCGCAGTTCGGCCCATGGGATTTCAAAGTAATCCTTCCTGAAAGATTCATCAAAGTTTATTAGAGGCAGAAAACAGAGAGTAGAATTTTGGTTACATATAGTTGGACAGTTAGTAAAAATCTACCAAGCACAAAGAGCTTCATGTATGGCTTTTATCACTGAAACTTTGATGAATTAGCATGCGAAAACATGTAACTGCTTTTAATCTAATCGAGAAAATAGAGGGATAATTAAAATTGTTCCTGAATACCATATCATAGATGAGCTCCCTCAATCAAAACAGAAAAAAAATGACCATGGTCCTTTAGCTGATTACTTTGCAGTCAAATTGATTTTGTTTCCTTTTTCAAGCAAATCAATATATTAAAATTGGCCTACCACCATTTGACTCAACTGACTTAATCACTTTTATTAAGAGAAGAACCTATCAGTTGCAGACAAGAAAATTACTGCTCCCAATCACCTACTGTTTTGGATTTTTCTTTATCACATCAAGCTAACATCATCAAAGTAGCAGTGACATATCCACTAGGAAACTGATAAAAAGAATAAATAAAAAAAGATCTTGGATCCTTGTCATAATTATTGACCAACTATAAGGCGACCGATTACCAAACAGCTTCTCGTTATCTCATTATTTACATAAATCATCAAACCTTTGCATCTCCATCAAAGCATCCAAACATAGAAGGAGATAAAAGTTGGTGTATCACATCAAAGTGGCATCTTTTTCCATGGGACATGTTGACAGAGGACCTCTCAAATCATCAATAATTTACTTTTATCCAATGGTAGCAGTTTTCTTTTCCTAAATACTCCAATACAAAGCATTAGCAAATAAGTAATTTAGTTGAAATATTTTATCTAGTGATCAAGTTACCTCTTTTTCTTCTCCCTGTTTCCTTAATTTAAACTAAAAAAAAAAGATCACCTTGGAAGCAAACAAGGATAAGAGCAATCGAACTTCATGCAACATAGGGAAAGAAAAAAACGAAGAAGAATCAAACGCAGAAAGAACAGAACGAAGAGCTCCATACGGGTCGATGACGGTGACATCGAGGGTTTGCTCCAAGGCATGAGCGACGGCGGAGCCGCCGACTCCTCCGCCCACAACGACGAGCTTCTTCTTCGCCTCGGCCGCCATCAGCTGCTGCTCCTTCTGCACCTTGTCGTCCAAACGCACGAAGCTCCCGAACAGCTGCTGGGTTTTATTATCAGGACGAGTTCGCAGCTGCTTTATTTATAGTCGTCTCCTTTATGTAATTCCTAAAATACCCTCCCACCAATCTTCTTTTGACCAACGCTCTTAAAATTTCTAGATTTGCATATAATTCTTTGTGCGATCAAAATCAGTGCCGTTGGATTCTGAGGCCGTGCATCTCGTCCCTGGATATTTGTCTACATAGAAAGAAGTTTTATGGGAATTCTAAAGCTTCTTTTTTTTCTTTCTCAGTGGGCCAAGAGAGACGCCGTCTGGTTGGAGGCGTTTCCTTGGTGCGAATTGTGGCCGTCGGATGAGGGAGCTTTCAGATCAGACGATTGTTCAAACATGACGGCTGAGGGCGACGGGTTCACTGTATTAATATCTTTTTTTTATATCTACATTTTGATATATCATATAATTAAATAATTAATCATATTATTATTAGATAAAAAATAATATTCAGATTGCATATTACATATACAGTTGATATGGTATGAAATAGTCCACTTGTACAAAAAATATCGATACTTTTCTATACAAATGAATAGTAATCATATTATTTAGTTTATTATATTTTATAATAGGGGAAAGAAATATGTAACACATTTTTTAGTGTAATACGGGTAGCGCATAAAAAAATAAGAATATTTTCAATATAAAATAATTTGATTATTATTCACTTATATAAAAAGTATCGATATTTTTTGTATAAGTGCACTGCACATTTTTTTATTTATAATAATAATAATAATAATAATAATAATAATAATAATAATAATAATAATAATAATAATAATAATAATAATAATAATTTNTATATATATATATACATGGGATTTAAAGTTTGAAACAGTAGCTAGACGAATAACGTCATATGCTGTTTATATTGAGGTAAATCCATTTATTTTTCACATGCAAGAATCTTTCTTAATTACATATTCACTCGAAAAAAGACATGCTTGGACTCATGTACCGATAATTTCATATTGGGCACAAAATGAAAATATAATAATTACATGAAACTAAATAGTTGTACTAATAAAATAATTTGGATTCAAATACTGCAAAGACAAAAAGGATGATAGAGATGTAGGTCGCTATTATATATATAATGTATTAAGATTTGAATAATTTATGTAGGCTCCATGTTATCTATTGAATAATGAATTTAATCTTTTTTTTGGGAAAAAATACATACGCACAGTAGACTACTCGAGAACACTCTACTCATGCATTAAGAAAATACATCGAGCGTCGTCAAGAGTGATGCGATGATGATGCATTAAAGAAATTTCAAGCGAGATAGCAGCTACAAAGTCACAATTATTGGACTTTGTCTACAATAACTTAATTATAAAAGAAAAAAATTAGAATTTAAATAAAAAAACATAAAATTGTTCCTCGTTCATAATTAATAATTGAGTTTTCAACGTCCGTTCTCATAATTTTAATGCCCATCCAATTGTAACTTATTTGATATTTTTAATGCAGTGAAAATTCCATACACAATTATCATTTTCGTGTGCAATAATTGAATTATATTAATGTAAACGTTTTTTTGGGTTGTAAAATTAAGATTAATTTATTGACTGAACGCAAAATTTAATGTAATTGATATATATTAATCAAAATATTTAATAACTTCATTTAAATTAGAACTATTTATTAGTTAATTATTTTTTTATGATTAAGTATTTCATTATTAACGAAATTAAAGAAAAAAAATAAAAGGTATTTTCATTTCATATGTTTACTAAAAAGTAGTCTCTTTGACGGATCGAATCAGTTGGAATTCATTTTCAGACGTAAATGGTAATGATAAGATTAAAACTAGTGGCACTTTATAAACATTCAATTAAAAAATGCGAATGATTAAAGAAATATTAGTTACAAATTCACTCTGCTTGTGACATGTATATGACCCTGTGTGACATGTATATATATGACCCTGAGGACAAAGTCTTTGGTCAAGTCGTTATTTTTTGAATATTATTGTTTAATATTTATCATTATTAATATATATATATATATATATATATATATTCTGGGTGAAATTGTGGTCAATAATTCATTATTTGTTTCACATATTTAATTCGATTCGATTTCAAATTCGAACCGACTCGATTAATTTTATTTGAATTGAATTGGGTTAGAAATAATATATTAATTATTCAATTCAATTCAATTCAATTTTTATTAGATCAAATTAAATAGGATCGAATCATCAGTTTATCTAATTTATTTTTTATATATTTTAATTATCATTTTATAATATTTAGTATAATTAACTTTTAAAAAAAATATATATATATTTAAATATTTGCAATAGTTTTAAAGGATATAAAATATAAATTTTTAATATATTTTAATTTTAAAATAATATAAAGTTCTTATCATGAATAAATTAATTTCAGATTTAATAAAAAAATATATAAATTCGGGTTATTTGATTGATCGAATTTAAAAAAATTGAAACATGTACCTGACTCATTGATGATCGAATTATGATCGAGTTGGTTCAAATCTTATTCACCCAATAATCTAATTTTATGAACTATAGAATTCGAAATATTCGATTACTAATGGTCACTCATGCACCTACGTATACATTCATCCTTAAAACCATCCTTTATTATTATTATTATTATTATTATTATTATTATGGAATCCCTCGTGTATCGTTTTGGACCTTTTGGTGCTGTTCGCCATCTCTATCTCCAAATTGACTTCTTGGGTAAACATAAATTTCATCACGACCTCAAGAGTCATATTTTTCTTGGTTAACCCAAGAGCTAATTTAAAAAAGGGCTCCATGAATTAAAGTCACAATAGATGGCCCCGAGCCATCAGTATACATAACTCCATACCTAATCCTCTCCCGAGAAAAAATATCATGGGCTTAGTCAATTCGGATAAGTTTATTTGACATTATTGCTCGTTGGTGTCTTCTCCACTAAGTTCCATTTATTTGTTTTTTTATGAGATTATAATATTAGAAATTTTCTTTTATTAATGAATCATAACTAGTTTCATTTAAAAATTAGCTAGGATGTTAAAGTTTTATCTTCTTCTAACAAATATCCTTTTGGATTGAGATGGGAATCCTTTTTGAGAGGCCTAGAACATGTAAAAAATAAATAAAAAGATGTGTAAGTTCCGATAAAAAAATTGTTTCAAGAGTTCCCCAACCGTAAATCATACTATAAGTAACTATGCAATCATAAATCGCTCCACCAACTAAGAACGGACAGTCCTCTTCAGGACCTCCGGTATATTTTGTACGCCGATTCAACGGCTTTTTTGGCTAATGGTTAATACATCGCATTTCCTTTAAAAAAAAACTATGCAATCATAATATTCCACGATTCCCTGTCTTAATATCATAATAACTAATTAATTAATTAATGTGCAACCGAAGACCACTTCATAAAGCATTTGAAATTTTGTCTCTAGAACCAGAACTTTCTTCATCAGTAGCCCTCTTCATTAATTAGTTATGTAAAAACCCTCCTATCACGAGGCAAAACGTAGCAAGCACAACACATGAAGGAATAGTAGCATCAGATACTAACTGATGTACACTGCAGACTTTTAAGACTATATTTTTTTTTATTTACAGATGATATAGTGATTCCTGCATAAATATCTTGGAGAACAGATTCAGTACCATATGTGCTTGCAGAACAGTTTTCTTGGCCTTCTTTTGTCTACCATCATAATCCAAACCCTCTAAAATAGTCAATTTGCCCATCGCTGTCATTTGAATATTTAGTATCTTCTTCCTGGAAGTTGTTCTATGCATAAGCTAAATAAGAAATGCTCGATTTTGACGTTTGAGAGAGGATTCTCTACAGCTCATAGAAGTAAGGAAAAGATCTCTTGTGCTGCCGGTTGGAATTAACATAATTGATGGAACCACGTGATTATCAATCCCGACATAGTTAATCGTCAGAAGTCATAAGAAGATAATCAAATCATTAATTCAAATCTAAATATTGAATCATTGCAAAAATACGAAGGAATATTAGTCAACTCGTGTATTTTTTAAAAATTTCAACATTGACCTCAGTGTAAAATGAATAATTGACAAAATTCTCATGGATACATGTAATAATACAATTTATATGGATCAAAATGAGATCATATAAGGGACAATTGTTCAAAAATATAAACTATGCGAATAAGAGCACGATGACTCATAACAGGAGTACGATAGCTTATAAAGATATCTAAAAGGAGGTACAAGGGTCCTCGTGAATCTGCATATGAAATATAATAAAATAGTTTCAAATTTGTCTAGCCAATATAGATGAATATCAAATATTAAAGTTAGGAAGTACACAAGAGTTCTTACTTATGAATATGCAAGTAAGCTAAGGATAATTGATAACTAGACTATACTAAGTTCTTCCTCGACATCACTCATATAAGTTCTCACTCATGACATAGCAAAACTAGCTGTCATCACCTACATGAAAGGGGAATAAGGGGTGAGCATATAATGAATCAATGAGTGGAGGAGACATATATAATATCGAAAAAAAAATCAAAGGCCACAATGTAATATGATAAAAATGACGATAAAATCAAGCAATGTATGTCATGTAAAATATTTTTCCTTCTTAGCTATAAAGAATGTATGTTAAAGAAGGAAGAATTCTCACTAAGGTCGTATAACCAATATATATCCTAAGCGAGTTATTGTGCAGACTAAGACTTGCTAATTATAGTTGGACTTATTAGTTTATCTATGTAGACATCGTCCATATGGGGATGTACATTTTGGTACTACGATTTAATAAGAGTTGATAATTTTTCCGATGATTTGCAAAATATCGCAAAAATATGATTTTTATCATGACAAATAATCTATTTATGAATGCACAAGCATATCATAGGAGAGGATTTAGCCAAAATGTTTTTAATCAATAAAGATTTCATCAAATCCCATAAAGTTTGAGAATCCGAGAAAACATCATAAAATTCATTTAGAAAATCCATAAAGAGAATGTGTCATAATTGCATGAATCTTAGAATGACGTAATTAAGTAAAATATAACATGTAGTCATTCATTTTATATTATACAAGTCAGCCACATGGATGTGTCGAATCCACATAGAAAACATGTCTTAACTCACCGTAAGACTATGAGTATATAATTGAGCATACTTTATGTTATTGTAGTAAATCCACTCACCTTGATACCATGTGGCCACATAGAATCCAATGTGCCCGAGTCCAAGTCAAGTATGATAAGAACCTTATGATAAGTTCATACATGTCTTATCAAAATTATTTCAAAAATTCAATAACACTTGCAGTGATAACTCATATCATTTTAATCTACATAAGAGATATTTCAATATTTAATTTGTAACACTCATTTAATGTCTCAAATATAATCATATTTGTACATATATAAATCTTTATGACTAACTGATGGTTATGTGACCAATTATCTTATTCTATTCGTAGACGTTTAAACTACCCTAAACTAATTGGAGAGCAATCATTCATACGATTAATCCTAACCAATATGATATGGTTTTCACTTCATTAAATTAATAAATAAATGGCGATCATGAAATCTGAACATGGATTAAATTTCTTCTCCATATGCTTCTTTTCATACACACTATAGTCTCCATTTATATCTATAAATATGTCATAGGTATCTATTTTAATAATTTAAAACACATAATTGAGATATCCCTTTTTGTATATACTTATCATATGCACTCATTTGCATGTTTACTCTTATATGTATTTTACCAAGCTACTTATCATTTAATACTTCATCATCTATCAATTAAATATAATATTTACTAAACTAATATGATGATCCAAAAGAAATTCACCGAAAGAATTTACATCCATTAACATATATAATCACTTCCAAATCTGATTGTCAGTTATGTCAAAAATAAATCAGTAATGTCCTTGCTTATCGCTAATCTTATCAACACAATTAGTACTTTTGCATTGCCATTTATTCAATAATTAATTCATCAGCTAAAATATCCTATACATAATGGAACTTATAGATCAGGATATGGCTAATGTGATCAGGATTGTCAGTAATTAGTGTTATCAAATACCAATAGGAAAACCCCTCTATCTTCCTCCCTATCCCTAATATGCGTTGACTCACCTGAGAAGAGTCGGCAGCCGCTGCGTCTCAAGCTCGGCCACACACGTATCGTAGGAGAGAAGGGTTCATGTCTTTAAGAAGTGGGAGAGATGAAGCTAATCGACTCCAAATCCAAGGTTGCTCTCAACATGTATCACTCAACTGGAGAGAAAGAGGGGATCAGACAACAACGTCGAGTCGAATCGTCCCCAACACCAATGCGACAATCCTCGAATTTGAGCTGCAAGTAGTGCACGAAAATGGAATCATCTAATGCCCTGATGTTCGCATCGTAGAAAGGGTTATAGTCATACCGTCCGATGATGAACTCATCGCTGAAATCATTGTCGTTGATGCTTACCTGGCACGACGAAGAGGCATCAGTGTCGAGGGATGAGGAGAAGAAGGAATACATTGTAGAAGATTAGATGAGGCACATATATATAATGCATTAGCCATGTTCCTCGATCCAGTTGCCCAATCAGTCGATTTTATTTATTCCTTGCCTTGTGAAAAGACAAAAGAACCCTTGTCAGTTTGAAAATTTTACCAGAATGTCATTGTGGGCTTTGCTGAAATTTTGGACTTGTTACCAAAATTTTACCAGAATGTCATTGTGAGCTTTGATTTTATTTATAAATTTTTTTCTCGAAATTAATACTAATTTGAATGATAAGAACAAGTGAGGATGACTCCTTTGTATATCCTCCTCTTACTCCCATCGAGGATTGTAAGGCGTCCCACTCAAATTGTTCTTTCTACGAATCTATAGCTGCCAAAATTGATGACACAATTTGAGCTCTCAATTGATATTAGAGGTGCACAAGTCCGATTAATCTTTCAATGAGCTTTCAACCAGACCACCCGAATTGTATAAATTGTTATCACACGAAAATTGTGATCGTGAGTCACTAATTGACCATAGCGGTTCAAAAACACTAAAAAATGTTTGACCACTAGTACCCAATACTGAGTAACACTTGATGAAAAAATGTGACGAAGAGTCAACCATGAGTCACTATTCAAAAATGGCAAGTCACAAGCAACAACAAAAAAAATGAGGACCAACAATGAACCTATGGTCGGTAACATATATTAAAATTCTATATTGATGTCATAACTGACAACAATGAGCTATGAATCAAGAATAGTCCCTAGAAAGTTCCAAAACTGATTATGATGTGTCATGAATCAATAATTATTTCAATACTTAGAATGACGACCTAGGAATCGTTAATGATTCTGGAATCAACAATGACCAACCTAGAGTCGATAGTGTTTCAAATAAAAAATAATAAATTAGGAAACACTGATCCCAACATCGACAATGATGACTAGCAATAAGTGATGACAAGTTCGTCATCTTCATGGCAGTTTGGTTGATGACAACATATTATATCAATGAGCCACAATTTTGTGATGACCCATAATAAAGGTATATCGACCATTAGTCAACATTTAACGGTAATAAAAAGGCAATTAGCCATTGCTAATTACTTATCAACAATAAGTCATGACTCGTAATGATAAGACGACATCCACGACAATATATCATACATGAATGATATATAAATAACTTACAAATGTTCATAATAAATAGTGATGGATCGCACATCTTCGCGTCCCTAAAAATCAAACGATGTTTCATGAACATCTGACGGATTATCATTGATAACAACCGATTCGACAATTTTCATCATTGATCAATAGTAACTCATCCAAGGTTGATGGTAATTTAATAATAATCTTCAAAAATTAACAACACAATTCAAGCTTCCCAACAAGAGGATTACGACCATAATGTCTCCAACATAGGTAATTGTCTATTTGCAACATAGGTGCATCCCATTCTATCACATTCTTGTCTTATCATTATCTCATTTCATGATATATATCACAAAAAGAGCATCATCAATTCTCCAATCACTAGTGACTATTACATTTTCCTCGAAAGATACCATGAGTTTCCTTTTTTTGTACAATAGTCCACGACTGCTCGATAAACAATAGGCAATACTTTGAGTATCATATAAAAAATGATGGGTGTCAACGTTAGATCAACAGTAATCCTCTAACTCAATTAACCAATACCAATCTCTTAATATTTTGCTACCAAACAAGAGATCACTTAAAGATAATTGGATTGATATGACAATCACTAATGTATAAAATTTAATGGTTCATAATGATAAATAATCATATGATACTAAGAAGTAAATGCTCTAGACGCACTAAGAATAGTAGTGCATATTTGAGTAATAAAGATCAATCATTTGACCATCTTAAAAATGGTGATAACATCTTCAGATGAAAGATCTACTATCTATCGTTCAATTCTAGATTCACTAGGCGGTCTTGCGTCACCTTCGCCTTGATTTTGAGAGATACTTATAATGTCCTTACCACATGCGGTCAAGGTATCATGTTAGTATGTCGTTAACTGCATACCTCCACAATTAATTGTTCACATAAGTCAATTAGGCCTCTTGTGCCCTTTTTTTTCTACAAGCCAAATGAGGACATTCCAACAACATGACACATGTCTCTTCCCATGTTGAACGTACCATATGTACCACACGAATATCTTATTGTACTATATCATTTTATACACACCAATCACAATAGTCATGATTTTACATCGTACACCTCCCTTTGGGTGGAAACTCTTTTGACTTTTATGAAATAACTTATGTCTCCACGATCAACCTTTTTGCTTTTATTTTCAAGTAAACTCTCAACCTCAAAGATTTTATCTTTTGCCTCTACATAAGTGGCATAGTCCACAACACCCATTTGTCGCGGATATATAGAAATATCTTATCAATATACAAAAAAATATTATCTTTGATAGAGAGTATTGAGAAAAAAATTTCCAACTAAGAGGTAAGGATTGACATTGGATCATCACTTTATCTCAAATAAATTAGTTCTCTTGTTTGTTCCTTACAATTAGAAACATGAATTAACAAATCAAATCATGGAAGTCCTTTTTGAACTTCACACATAATAACTCTCCCATTATACCAAAGTAGTATCAGCTATTTGATTTCGATGTAAATCATTTTCTTGTTATAACTCATGTTCATCATCTCGAATATTCACTTGATTTCTTTCACCAAAGTCTTGACCTCCTTTAGTTTTTACGCACATTCAAATTTATCAATGTCATTATCTTTAGTTCATTTCACATAATAATTCAAATTATCTTTCTAAAGTATGATGACTTAATACATCATCAAAGGCTAGGCTATAACAACTCAACAAGAACTGCCTCACTAGCTCTCTCAATATGAGGTGAGTTTACAATCATAGCTGACTGGTTTGACCAATCAACTCCGTGACAACCTCTTTGATCGTATAATTAAAGTCTATTATAACACCCGTATCAATATTCTCGATCATAATATCTAATATATGTCTCTTTCTATGTGTATTATAAATATATGTCAGCTCAACTAATTGTGTTTTCACATAGTCATGTCAAGTTAGAATTTGCTATAAATAACAAATGTACTAGGTTGGAAAAATACATTATTTTTTATCTATCGCAAAAAATAATATTTATGCTGCATCGCACCATAGCATAATCACAAAGTAATGTAGCATTATCATCATATGCACATAAGGCATCACACGACTCATAATAGTTATGATCAATGTTACATTACATTTGATTATGCACAACAAGGCATATTTCATATCCTTACACTATAAGCATCAGACTCTCATTATGAGGCACGAATAATGCAATCCATAACACTTAATTAATAAACAACCAATTATCCTTCTATATGCATACATAATGCCATATATAAAATATATCATAAGGCTTCAAGAATTCTCGCACCTTGTTTGACCTTTTCATTTTCATAATATCGTATCATCAATATCAAACAGAGCGATAATGTTTTGCATCTAGGTACATGACAAGGATAATATCTTCTAAAATTATCCATGTACTAGGTTTCAATAATTCTCATGTTGAATTCTAGCAAATGTGGTAAACTATGCTGCCTTATGCATGTAAAAAGTATCAAGCATTTTATATCATTTATCATACCATTATATGCATTTCATTCATATTTTTGGTTTATTTATCTTTGATTTCGCATAAAGAGTCAGTGAGCTACTTTTTTTTTGTTTTTTCATGTTTTTAGGAGAAATAGTAAACAATTTCATCATAAATTCAACGTCAGAGCAAGTTCACGCCGGTGAGAAGAGGATTAACGAACATTAGAGAACCTTGAAGACATAGCCATTGTTGAATCTAGGATCCCGAGAATGTTTTGAATGATCACAAATTTGTAAGTGAACTCAGTTTGTACTAATGAACTTGTTGAGTTGATTTATGTGACAGGACATATTCAAGTTCAGAATACTGGTCGACCTGAGCTGAAGGAATGGACGACCGATGCACACGTAATATATATCAGAAGAACTACAAGTGTGCAGTGGGCATCCCAAGTACATGAAGCGGTCGACCAACGTTGGAAAGAGTATATGTGAAGGGGAGCAGAAGCATTAACGGTCGACCAAAGATGTGAAGAGGGCGATCGATAATGGAGGATATGCATATGGAGGGATCAAATGTAGACCGGTCAATCAAAGATGAGGAAAGGACGACCGGAGCAAAAGGCTNATTTATGTTGATTACCCCTCACCTATTCCGGTTAGGGCTTGAACATCTAGTGTCAAGCCCCCTAACCGTGAAAGCTTGACTAAGGAAGAGTAGTAATAGAAGCGCGAAAGCGAAGTGTCCTAGTAGATCGACACCTAAAGTACTCGACGATTATCGTATACTTGCGGTAATAGGAGTGTGCATAGGTTTATAAATAGTAAAATTTGAAGTGAAGAACATCTTTATATAGAAGATCGATTCTGG
This sequence comes from Pontederia paniculata, assembly GCA_001647135.1. Lineage (NCBI taxonomy): Eukaryota > Viridiplantae > Streptophyta > Magnoliopsida > Commelinales > Pontederiaceae > Pontederia > Pontederia paniculata. The sequence goes on from LTAE01010102.1 coordinate 17,641, forward strand.
TTAACCCCCTAACCTGTGGTCATCATCTATCTTACCCCACACTTCGCATCAGTATTGATAGGGGAGAAGATTCTTAGTCGTCGAATGGGTGGAACCCCAACTCCCATAATGACGATCGTAGCAAGATGACCCTGGAAAGAAGTCGTTCAACCAGGACAAGCCCAAGCAAAAGCCACCAAGCTCTTACTACATTTGTGATTGATCGCATTCGGCACAAATTGACCAAATCATGCATCCATCAATGCTATGTTCGTAGGAGATCAAGAAGCAAAAGAGGAGACTCCCATGTCGCCCAAGTGCTTGGGATCTATGCCCATCCTCAATTCTATGTGTGACTTCGCCAATGGCCAACCTAGGAGGTTCCTCTTCACCAAGGTGTTGGTGGATGGGAAAGAGCTTATTGGTCTAATCAACATGGACTCTTCTAACATCTTCATCTCTGAGAGTGTAGTGAAAGACTCAAACTTCTTCTCTCAAGAGATCGGGCAAAGTTCGAAGATGTGTCGATCGTAGACATTGCCCGAGACATCCCAGTGTGTCTTGGAGAATGGTCAGGATCTATCAACCTAACTGTCATCCTGATGGACTACCTGTAGGATCTGGATGGCACCAAGAGGGGGGTGAATTGGTGTATACAATTTTTGCTACTTTTGTTATGCTAGATTTGTTAGTTTATGTTTAGCGGAAGCATATAAATTCAAAAGCAAACAGATAGAATGAGGGAGAGAGCAGAGGAAACAAATAAGCACACAAACACAATGTTTGTTGACGAGGTTTGGCCGAACTCCAAGCCTACGTCCCCGCTCTGGTCTTCTCGCACTTGAGATCTCCGGAGATTACTAACTTCTTCAAGGGAGAAGGCTCCCTTACAAGCTTCTCCTTTCTTGCACGAGGACAAGGAGACAACCTCTTACAAATCTCTCAAGAACTTTTGGTCCCTTCTATCCTGGATTCTTCACTCGAATCACAGAAGGGGAACTAGGGCTTTCTATCAC